>NIVC01002631.1:25000-154411 GCA_002269645.1 Macrostomum lignano | reverse complement strand
CCATTGGCAGAAAATTAGAATTTAGAATTACAAGCCAGTTACAAGACTCCTAAGTTTGGGCCTCGGCCTAGACAAAAAATATACTGCAAAATCATTTTTGCCATTATTGACTTTTACAAAGTGGGTTGACCATTCACAGTCTAGTCTATACAATATAGAACACATCTCCCACTAGAGACAGCATTGCCAATGGCTATGTCAATGAAGTCTTTATAGTACCAGCAGCCATGTCATTAATAGACTCCTATTAAAAAGTTTACACTTAAACATGGAGGGTAGCTCTGTGTCCCTAATATAGAATCTATTTAACATTAGAGATAGGTAGAGGTCGGACAGGATTGAAATCTTCGGGCGGGATCGGGATCGGGAATAATTTTTTTCTCGGGATCGGGATCAGGATCGGGATTCGGGAATCGGGATCAGGTCTTTTAGTGTATTGTCCATGTAAAGTTAAACAAAATTGAGAAAGATTGTCAAGATCAAGAAGTAAAACACAATGAAATTGATATGAAGTTTTGTAACCAACAAAGTAAATAATGTAACGAGTACAAGTTAAAGCAAAATACCTTCAAGTAATCACTAATTCTATAAATTATTAATCGAAAGACCTGTTCCCGAATCTCGAGTTTTTAGGGTCGGGATTCTGTCGCCGCGGGAATTCAATTTTCCTCGGGTTCCGAGATTTCGGGATCAGGATCGGGATCCCGTCCGACCTCTAGAGATAGGGTCTCAACAGCATAAATATAATTCTCATTTCTCACAAAAATATTTAGTGTTCCGCCATAAGGAGGGTCCATGTACTGTAGCTGTAGCCATAAGCAAAACTATGGTTATTCCAATTCTCCATATTCCATAGCCGTAGGGACTAGGATCCCATTATTACTTTGATAATATAGTTTACTAAAGTATCTTTGTTTTACTCTACCTGTTTCTAATAGGGGGGGCTATTTTTTTCAATTTTTTAAAATAATAACTATAGCTATGGGAATCTATAGAATGTGGTAGCAACTATCATATTTCTATATAGCCATAAGAGTAGGCCTAGCCCACACTCCAGATCATGAAGTATACACCCAAAAATTAAGGCGTGCATTGGCCTTGCATGCCAAAATTAGGCGTGCACAGTTGGCATGCATCACTCCTGAGAAAAAGTATGCGTGCCCACCTGGCGTACACTTTATAGAATCATGCGTAAGAGTTATTGTAAAGTAGAAAAAAGATGAAAAAAAGTTCATTTTTAGGCATAAATTTCAAGCTTTCCGGTTTTTTCCAGCTCGTAAAAGAGTATTTAAACAAATCTTTGCGTGTATAAACTTTCCACTGTAAATAGTATCGCCCAAAAAGCCTTAAAAGCAACAAAATTATCTAATAATAAGGGTCTATTATGCAATTGAAAAAAGGTCTTTTATTGTCACAACATAAAAAAGGTCATTTATCGTCGCAACACTGGCATATTTTTGAGAATAGGCATGCACTAATTTTTTTCGGCGTGCATTTGTAATTATTCAATTTTTGTTCAGGCGTGCACCCAGCATGATCCAGACTATGGGGCCTAGCTAGCTAACATAGGCATATCTATAGCTAACATAGGCACCTATTTTATCATATTTGCCATAAGATTCCATAGCCAAAGCTATGGCTATGGTGGAATACTATCTTAATTAATCTTTTAATTTTTGAATTTAGTCTAGATATAGGCCTATTTGTAATTTTAACAAAATTGAAATTTAATATAGAAGTGTTTATTTTGTCAATAAGTTTATTTTATTGTTCCTATTTAGAAAACAACTTTTATAGGACCTACTATGTTAAATTATGTCTATTTTAAAAAGATTAAAAGAACAAAGGCATATGTAAAAAGCAAAAGTTTTGAAAAAATTGTAGTCTCTTATTACAAATTTTGCCTATTTATAACAATATTAGTGATGTAATAGTAGTAGTATACCTATTTACTTGACTTAGCTGCAAGGGGTTCCATGTGTCTAGAAACAGCAAAGAGGCATTGCCACCTATTTTGCTAACCTCTTGCAAATAATAGTGGTATAATGCTAAGCAAATGCTTCCTTGGCAGATAGCAAATAAAGTTAGCAATCAAAACTTAGTCAGATAAAATCAATATAAACAATAGATTAGCTAGTTAGATTGATTCTATTAAATTATACCTTATTTATTTGGTTGACAGTAGATCACACTGAAAGGCACTAGCAAAATAAAGCTAAGAACAAAGGCATGCTATTGGCAGTGACTTACAATGGAAGGAAAATTGGATAAATAAACAAAACATGCATTGCATGAAAGGCAAGGGAGTAAAAAGAAATAAGCATATAAGAAGCAAATTTAAAACCCTATTAGGGAACATACTATGGGTAATATAGGATAACAAACTTTCATAATTATTATTATATTGATTACAATTATTTAATTCTAGAAAGGAAATATACCAAAATTTGGCCAACATTAGCAATGTTATCTTATATCTAAAGCTGAGTGGATCAATCAATCGACTGGCTGGGTTTTACGCATATCTCCTCCTAAATGGCTGGCAACTCAAATGCAGGACTTATATATATCAATGTAAAATTTTCCTACGCAACAAATAGGCTATTTTAATGTTGAAGTTTTCAAAATTAAGTCTATTAAAAAAGCAGAAAACTGTTTTCTTAACCTTCTTTGGCCACTTTTTCTGCTCTGAACTGAAAATTTGCATCAGTTTTGAGTGACTGCGCCACAACTTTTTCCTATCTCGGCAGTGTATTTTCTCTCCAGTGGGGGGATGGGGGCATTCTAAGTGGCTGCGTGTATATACTTGGACCCTTGCTAACTGGCGGGCAGTGAAATTCAATGCATAAACTTGCAAGCCTCTCACTGTAGTAGGCAGTGAATGTATGTCACACATATTCAATGCTTTAAACTGGGAAATTTCAAACGCAAACTGTTCCTCAAGTTTTGAACTTTGAAAGAAGAGACTTATATTGCTGGAAAGATCTTTCAATGCTGATATAAGTTGTTTGCTTTAAGTATGAAAACTAAAAGCACAGTATTCAAAAAACAATTTCCATACTTTTAACTTTCTGCAAATATTGTACTCATTTTTGCGAGATGCAATAGATAAATTTGGGGCTTCAACTTCTAACTATATTATCAGCGCCTTTCAACAGGCAGTACTTTGCAGCTCTAACCCTAACCCTAACCATTGAATCCTTTTCTTTGCATATATTTAAGCCAGACAATTAGAAAGCGTTTTTAATACACTCCAATTTAACAGAGTCTGTTGATTAAATTGATGGATTTTTGCTTGAAGGAGATAATATTGATAGATATTCGTTTAACAGAGTGAATTTTGATGAATATCGGTTTCACAGAGAGGATTTTAGTGGATTTGAGTTTCACGGAGAGGATTTTGATGGAGTTCTGTTTCACAGAGAGGATTTTGATAGATTTCTGTTTCATGGAGGGAATTTTGATGGATTTAAGTTTCACGGAGAGGATTTTGATGGAGTTCTGTTTCACAGAGGGAATTTTGATAGATTTCTGTTTCACGGAGAGGATTTTAATGGAGTTCTATTTCATGGAGAGGATTTTGATAGAGTTCTGTTTCACGGAGGGAATTTTGATGGATTTCTGTTTCACAGAGAGGATTTTGATGGATTTTAGAGAGGACTTGGATGATGGGATTTGGGTCATAGGATTTAGCTGATGAATTCTGGTGATGGGAGTTCTTCCCCTTTCTCCTCCAACAGAGGAGTTGGCCTCGTATCCTTATATATTTTAAGCCTAAAACTAACTTTTTGGCTTTATTGCAAATTCAAAGGTTTTTAGGTTTTGGCTATTTTATCTATATTAGATTTATTATAAAAAGCTAAAAAAAGCATATTGGACTATAGATATTGGTTAAATAAAAAAGTTATCTAGATGGGTCTTAATTTTGCACATTTAATTATTTTCTTAAAATTTTTTACTTCAAATTGATATACAATGATATAGCTTGAAAGATTTGTCTCTGGTATAAAGTATAACTATTAGTTAGATAGGTAGACTTATTCAGTGGTCAATCAATATAGGATAGATATAGTAGACTTATTAACTCAAGCATTTATAACTCAATTATCTTAGTGCAATACTAAAACCATGGGTGGCTACCTATTTGCTGCTACACTTATAACCATTGTTTATTGTTGATTTTTTATCTGTAAGACTATCCATTCACCAAGTTTCACTAGTTGGCAGTTTTTAATTTATTACCAATCTGTCCATTGAATCTATTATGGTATTTATCATTAAACTAAATAGAAACTACAATTCCTAAAGAAAATAGTTAAACATAGGCCTATGATAGGCACTAAAAAGTATTAATTGTTTTATTACGAGTATATCAGAAAAAGTATATATGATAGTTCAAAGGCAAAAACAAAACCTTATTGGAATTTTTATTAAAAACTCATAAATGCATGCTAGGTGCTTTTAGAAAACCTGCAGACACACTTTAGACCCCTAGAAGATTTAGGTATACTATGCCATAGGAGTTCATTTTTTAAGTTCAACTAGATAATAGGCATTTATTAGAATTTTTAGATGCATTACACTATGAAAGCAACTTGCAAATTGAATCTATATTGCACTGGAGTCTAAAAAGGAAATGAAATGTTAAAAAATAAATTTGCAATTATGAAAAATGGTATATCTTTATGTATATAGTTTAAGTTTGTTAAAAGCAAGCATGCTAAATACTATTTGACTATTTGAAAGGGAAAACATTATATAAACATTTCACTTATTTTTCTTTATGGGACATTTTTAATGTACCTGTATTGTAGGACACAAACTCATCAGTGCTAAAAAAGTGTCTGTGGCGTTAAAATATTTCTGTTGTAAAAATGTCATCAGACTGTAAAGAATTGGCCGATGTGTTAGAAGATCTTGGCCTACTGACTGACATTGGTGGGGAATCTGGTCTGACTACTGCCTTAGAATCGGGATCGAATTCTAACAGCTTTACTAGATTAGTTGCTCGCCTATCTGCCGAGCTGTGTGGCCTTCACGGCGTAGAAGAGTCCATAACAGAACCGGAATTATTATCCAACAAGGAAAACAATGCCGACACAGTTGAAGCATTTCACATGGAATTGACTGGATTTCTGCGCGAATACGGCTGTCCATATGCCTGTCTTACTACTAGTAGCGGCGTGTCTATTGGCCAGAAATTGGCTGACCCGGCAGCGAGGCAGCTGCTGCTGCAGTTTCTGGCTACTGAGGTGCAGGCGGCCCGGCTGCTGCTGCGAACTCGCCCGGCTCTGCTGCGGGGCTCCGCCGCCGCTGCGGCTGCCGCTGCTGCAACGCAGGAGTCAGAGGTGGGCGCCCACCTGCGACTGGCAGCCGCTGCGCTGGAGCTGGGCCGACCGCCTGATGAAGTGACGGCAGGTGAGAACTGACCTGGGGACTTGCCATATCAGTATATGAATTGGAACACCTAGGGGTTGTGTTGAATCGACATTATCTATCCTCTCTCGCTGTCCGATTCTACCCATTCTCGCTGTCCGATTCTACCCGTTCTCGCTGTCCGATTCTACCCATTCTCGCTGTCCGATTCTACCCATTCTCGCTGTCCGATTCTACCCGTTCTCGCTGTCCGATTCTACCCGTTCTCGCTGTCCGATTCTACCCATTCTCGCTGTCCGATTCTACCCGTTCTCGCTGTCCGATTCTACCCGTTCTCGCTGTCCGATTCTACCCGTTCTCGCTGTCCGATTCTACCCGTTCTCGCTGTCCGATTCTACCCGTTCTCGCTGTCCGATTCTACCCGTTCTCGCTGTCCAAATCTGCCCCTTCGCTATCCGTATCTACTCATCCTCGCTGTCCGAATCTACCCTCTCACTGTCCGAATCTACTCCCTCGCTGTCCGAATCTACTTCCTCGCTGGCCGAATCTACTTCCTCGCTGTCCGAATCTACTTCCTCGCTGGCCGAATCTACTTCCTCGCTGGCCGAATCTACCCATCGTCTAATCTCTACATCTAATCTGAACTCTACACCACTCCACAGCCCAGCTGTTCAATCGTTTCATCAGCCGCGTGTCCGAGCGACTTTCATCGGCGCCGGACGGCCATCTCGGCCAGCCGCTGATCGATCCGAACGCGCGGCCGCCGCTGTCCGAATCGGACTGGGCCAAGGCGGGCGAGGCCAGCGCCAGGCTGCACAGGGAGTACGGCACCAGACGGAGGCTGCTATTGGACCGGCTGGACGCCACAATATCCAGCTTTTTCTGGTCCGATCGGGTTCGCAAAGAGCGGAAAAAAGTTGACGCCGTTTATCAGCCGTTGCGAGCCGCTATGGACGGCGCAGGCGCCGGCGCTCTGGTTACCACGGCCAGACTGCTGGCTAGCAGGGATTGGCTGCTGAATTTGGACAAGATTGACTCTGGGAGGCCCGGCTCCGAGCTCTGTCTACTGTTAATAAGGTGCGGAACTTGATTCCACAAATATCCCATAAGCCTGGGGATCCCAGCTCAGCTTCTCAATAAATCCCGAAAATATCCCAGCTGAGTTCTGATCCTCAATAAATCTAAAAAAATCCCACTTTAGCTGTGATCCTCAATAAATCCCTAAAATATCCCAGTTTAGCTCTGATCCTCAATAAATCCCGAAAATATCCCAGTTTAGCTCTGATCCTCAATAAATCCCGAAAATATCCCAGTTTAGCTCTGATCCTCAATAAATCCCGAAAATATCCCAGTTCAGCTCTGATCCTCAATAAATCCCGAAAATATCCCAGTTTAGCTCTGATCCTCAATAAATCCCGAAAATATCCCAGCTCAGCTCTGATCCTCAATAAATCCCGAAAATATCCCAGTTTAGCTCTGATCCTCAATAAATCCCGAAAATATCCCAGTTTAGCTCTGATCCTCAATAAATCCCGAAAATATCCCAGTTCAGCTCTGATTCTCAATAAATCCCGAAAATATCTCAGTTCAGCTCTGATCCTCAATAAATCCCGAAAATATCCCAGTTCAGCTCTGATCCTCAATAAATCCCGAAAATATCCCAGTTCAGCTCTGATCCTCAATAAATCTTGAAAATATCTCAGTTCAGCTCTGATCCTCAATAAATCTTGAAAATATCCCAGTTCAGCTCTGATTCTCAATAAATCCCGAAAATATCCCAGTTCAGCTCTGATCCTCAATAAATCCCGAAAATATCCCAGTTCAGCTCTGATCCTCAATAAATCCCGAAAATATCCCAGTTCAGCTCTGATTCTCAATAAATCCCGAAAATATCCCAGTTCAGCTCTGATCCTCAATAAATCCCGAAAATATCCCAGTTCAGCTCTGATCCTCAATAAATCCCGAAAATATCCCAGTTCAGCTCTGATTCTCAATAAATCTAAAAAATCCCACTTTAGCTGTGATCCTCAATAAATCTTGAAAATATCCCAGTTCAGCTCTGATCCTCAATAAATCCCGAAAATATCCCAGTTCAGCTCTGATCCTCAATAAATCCCGAAAATATCCCAGTTCAGCTCTGATCCTCAATAAATCCCAAAAATATCCCAGTTCAGCTCTGATCCTCAATAAATCCCAAAAATATCCCAGTTCAGCTCTGATCCTCAATAAATCCCGAAAATATCCCAGTTCAGCTCTGATCCTCAATAAATCCCGAAAATATCCCAGTTCAGCTCTGATCCTCAATAAATCTTGAAAATATCCCAGTTCAGCTCTGATCCTCAATAAATCCCGAAAATATCCCAGTTCAGCTCTGATTCTCAATAAATCCCGAAAATATCTCAGTTCAGCTCTGATCCTCAATAAATCCCGAAAATATCCCAGTTCAGCTCTGATCCTCAATAAATCTTGAAAATATCTCAGTTCAGCTCTGATCCTCAATAAATCCCGAAAATATCCCAGTTCAGCTCTGATCCTCAATAAATCCCGAAAATATCCCAGTTCAGCTCTGATCCTCAATAAATCCCGAAAATATCCCAGTTCAGCTGTGATCCTCAATAAATCTTGAAAATATCCCAGTTCAGCTCTGATCCTCAATAAATCTTGAAAATATCCCAGTTCAGCTCTGATCCTCAATAAATCCCGAAAATATCCCAGTTCAGCTCTGATCCTCAATAAATCCCGAAAATATCCCAGTTCAGCTCTGATCCTCAATAAATCCCGAAAATATCCCAGTTCAGCTCTGATCCTCAATAAATCCCGAAAATATCCCAGTTCAGCTCTGATCCTCAATAAATCCCGAAAATATCCCAGCTCAGCTCTGATCCTCAATAAATCCCGAAAATATCCCAGCTCAGCTCTGATCCTCAATAAATCCCGAAAATATCCCAGTTCAGCTCTGATCCTCAATAAATCCCGAAAATATCGCAGTTCAGCTCTGATTCTCAATAAAGCCCGAAAATATCCCAGTTCAGCTCTGATCCTCAATAAATCTTGAAAATATCTCAGTTCAGCTCTGATCCTCAATAAATCCCGAAAATATCCCAGTTCAGCTCTGATCCTCAATAAATCCCGAAAATATCCCAGTTCAGCTCTGATCCTCAATAAATCCCGAAAATATCCCAGCTCTGCCGTAATCTCCGAAACTTCCTTAATATCCCAGCAATGCAGATTTTCCCATCTACTTAACTATCCAAATATGCATTACCCTCATATATTCCCAACTCAATCCAGATCCTCAAATTCTGAATCACATCCCCCACTTGGCAGATCCGCATGGGCACAGTGCCAGACCGCGGCGGCCGAGCCTGGGAGCTGGAGCCGCCTCCGCCCGAGATGCCGGCTTTCAGACAGCGCGAGGCCGGCGGCGGCGACCATCGCGGTGGCGGCCGCGGCGGCGGCGGAGGCGGTCGCGGAAGAGGCGGTGGAGGTCGCGGCGGCGACAGCGGCGGGGGTTGGGGAGGCGGTGGCGGCGGCTGGCAGCAGCAGCAGCAACAGCAGCAAGGATTTGTATTCATGCCAGACCAGCATTACCATCAGCAGCAGCAGTTCACTTTCCAGCCAAGTAGTCAATACGAGTTTCAGCCGCAGATGCATCAGGGCCAGCAGAATTATCAACAGACTGGATATCGAGGCGGCGGCGGTGGCCGCGGTGGCGGCGGCGGTCGCGGCGGTCGCGGCTATCGAGGCGGCGGCAGGCGATAACTTATCTCTAAGAGAATATTAGAGTCAGTGACATTAAAAAGTGAGAATCCAGAAACCAGTAATCAACTTTTCTCAGATCAAACCTCATGCCCACGGGCCCAGTGTGGGCGTTACGCTACCTGTCTGTCTACACCAGGGGTCGGCAAACTTTGGCCTGCTAAGCCTCTCTATCCGGCCCTCGGGTCCTTTGAAAATTCGCAATAGCAATCCGGCCTGCTCAGGGTTTGTGTCTTTTTTCTCCTTTTTCTCCACTCTCCTCCTGTCTCATCTCCCCCCTCTCTCTCTCATCTCTTCTCCCCTCTCTTATCTCCTCTCTCATCTCCCTTTCTCCCCCCTCTGTCCTCTCCCTCTCCTCTCTTCTCCACTCCCCTCTCCCTTCTCTCATCCCCCTTCTTTTCTCTCCCTTTCTTTCTCTCCTCTCACCTCTCCTCTCTCATCTTCTCTCCTCTCCTTTCTTATCTCCCCCCTCTCTCTCATCTCCCCTCTCCCCTCTCTCATCTCCTTTTTTTCCTCTCCCTTTCTCTCCCATCTCCTCTCCCTTCCTCTCTCCCCTCCTCTCCTCTCTGGCTCTCAGTCATGCGCAGATCCTACATCTGGCCCTTAAAGTTGTCTCTGCAGTAGTTTGCACTACACCATCATCCAAATTCGAGAGAGAATCTGAAGAGAAAACTTGAGCCCAGTGATTTTCCTCTGTTTACTTTTTTCAATTAGCTGGCTACTGTCAGTTCATTCAGTAGCCAGGACTCTTCTACCTGTTTTACTAGCCAAGGTATGCTGAAGTGGCCCATCTGGGTATACTGTCTATCGTATCAGTGGTCTTTATTGGATTGCTCTGGTAGAGGGATAGATGCTTATGTTTATTGAATGCCCCCCAGTGCGTTTCAGCGATATTGATTTCACCTGCTTTGCTGATTTTCTTTCTTGATTATTTTCCTTTCAATTTGTTAGTTGCTTTTTTCAAAGAGTGCAGCCTTGCTTGCTGTCTCCCCAGCACAGGGATTAATTGTGTCTTGGTTGTACTTTTGCCGTGTTTTTGTTCTAGTTTTAATTTAACTCAGCTTTGTATATTTTAGCTTAGTATACATTCTAGCAGGTGTATCTATTTATCAGGTCTACCGCCGCTTGTCTGTCTGTCTGTCTGTCTGTCTGTCTGTCTACCTACCTGCCTGTACGTCTGTATCTACCTGTCTGTCTGTCTGTCTGACTGTCTGTCTGTGTGTCTGTCTGTCTGTCTGTCTGTCTGTCTGTCTGTCTGTCTTAGTGTCTGTCTGTCTGTCTGTCTGTCTGTCTGTCTGTCTGTCTGTCTGTCTGTCTGTCTGTCTGTCTGTCTGTCTGTCTGTCTGTGTGTCTGTCTGTCTGTCTGTCTGTCTGTCTGTCTGTCTGTCTGTCTCTGCCTGCCTGTCTGTCTGTCTGTCTGTCTGTCTGTCTGTCTGTCTGTCTGTCTGTCTGTCTGTCTGTCTGTCCCTATTCCTTTACGTTGCCCCGTTACTATAAATTGACAATTTAACCTTGGCCTGCATTTGCCAGTTTATCAAATTGGTTATATGTAAAATCGAAAATGAAAATACAACAGTTTGAATTATCAATTTGATATCAGTTAAAAACCGCTGTGCTTTTACTACGGTGTCTGTTTTTGTGCCAAAAAATTTGTTTGTAGTGCTCTTTTATACTATTTTCTCCTTTTTCATTAGTGCCTACTCTCTAAGTTCTGTTGTTAGTAGTGCAACTTACAAATGTCAGATTATGAATAAAGACAGACCTAAAAACAGAGAGCCACAGACAGCAGACAAATATGCAAAGCAGAAACTGACAGGCAGACAGACAGACAGAGAGACAGACAGGCAGAGACAGACAGACACACAGGCAAGCAGGTAGACAGACAGGCAAAGACAGGTAGACAGGCAAAGACAGGTAGACAGGCAGAGACATGCAGGCAGGCAGAGACAGACAGACAGACAGGTAGATACAGACGTACAGGCAGGTAGGTAGACAGACAGGCAGGTAGGTAGACAGACATACAGGCAGGTAGGTAGACAGACAGACAGGTAGACAGGCAGAGACAGACAGGCAGATGACAGACAGAGACAGACAGACACACAGGCAAGCAGGTAGACAGACAGGCAAAGACAGGTAGACAGGCAGAGACATGCAGGCAGATAGACAGGTAGGTAGGTAGGTAGACAGACAGACAGGCAGGCAGGCAGAGACAGACAGACAGACAGGTAGATACAGACGTACAGGCAGGTAGGTAGACAGACAGACAGGCAGGTAGGTAGACAGACAGACAGGCAGAGACAGACAGGCAGATAGACAGACAGAGACAGACAGACACACAGGCAAGCAGGTAGACAGGCAGATAGACAGACGTACAGGCAGGTAGGTAGGTAGACAGACAGACAGGTAGACCGATAGGTAGACAGACAGACAGGTAGACAGATAGGTAGACAGACATACAGGCAGGTAGACAGACAGACAGACAGACAGGTAGACAGACAGACAGGTAGACAGATAGGTTGACAGACATACAGGCAGGTAGACAGACAGACAGACAGGTAGACAGACAAGCAGGTAAGCAAGGAAATACCGATTTGTATTCGATCTCTTACACAAAAATTCCATGAATGCATGCCCGAATCCGGACCGCAGCCATGCCAGCCTGGAGAGACGCGGGAATCAACTACATCCGCTACTCGGCCCTGTGCGCCAAGGTGGTGCGCCACTGCCTTAAGCCGGAGCTGCAGCGCGAAGCCATGAAACGGGAAGGCAGCACTGTGAAAGCCTTCCTGTGGAAGGACGGCAAACCGTCTGAGGTGCCGAGGAAGGTCGTGCAGGCTTGAATAAAGTTTGACAGCCATGGACTGGCGAGTTTAATTAGCCTTAGTGTTTAGCTACTAAACTATTATTTTGTTACTGTATGTAAAGCCTACTTGCTAGCTCTCTATACACAATGCTATTTACGCAGTCGTTAAGAATCCATTTGATTAAGAACGAGTTGTTTCGAACGGCAGTTTTTCACTCCCACTCGTAAAAGTCGCAATTCAGTTAAGAACGACCCAACAAATGTTCCTATATCTGTGCTACTGTAATTTGCTATCGAGCTAAATATATCAACACTATATAAACAAACTGTTTGGAAAATTAAACTATAATGACTAGTTGGTGACAAGTTCTCTGTAGAGTGCAATTTTTCTTTTATTGAAGGAGTTTTGTGTTTTCTTATCAGTATCAGATATCTAAAGAGTTAAAGTTTGTCCCATTAGATAAGGCGCATTAAACCACTTTAAAGCTCACTTTCAGGGAGGTTATTGACATAGATTTTGTTTTGCGGGATTTAATGAAATTTTGTCTATGGTAAGAATGTGGGGGCTTCGCCCCCACACCCCCATCACCAGCTTCAACCATAGACATACAAGTATGGCTCCGGGATTTATCTGAATACATCCCGCAAAATTAAAGTAGTTTAAATAAGATATTCTATGGGTTTGAGGTCGGTATTTCACTTAAATCCCGAGAGCCTTCGATCTCTCGGGATTTAATCACATACCGACCTCAAACCCATAGAATATTTTATACATATTCCCATATTAATAGAAGATAATATAGCTTTTTGCAGCCCATTTGGGCTCACACGCATTGAAATTTTATCCAAGTAATGGAGCTTTTGTCTATGGTAGCAAGGCTGGCACCGCAGCGTTTTATTTCGTCTAACAGGCATCAATTTGGTTGTTTCACTGTACCAACACAAGATGACGTCAAAAATGCAATCTGCTCAACTATAACAAAAGGAAACAAAGAGCATTTTAGTTTGATCAAAACTCCGCTTCGATCACAAGCCCATGGCGTTTGTTTGACAGTCCAGCATATGGTTCACGATTCTGGGACTGATCTTGCTCCTCCGCAGCAGTTGCAAATGAAGCATTGCTTTCGTTCTCACTGCTTGTGTCAGTCATGTCTAAATGAAAATCTAGAGGTGAAACTGTAGAGCCCCAATGGACCAAATTGATGCTTGTTGGACCAGACTAAATGCTGCTGTGCCAACCTTGCTACCATAGACAAGCTCTATTTATTTGGCTAACATATCTTGGATTTAATTCAATGCTTGTAATAGTTTACGTATGTTGCATAAATATGACCTAAATCTGTTTTTTATTGCTCATCGCTTGGATTTGTCTATGGGCTAAATCGGACAAATCTGAAGTGTCAATTTTAAGTGTACCTCGTACTTGTCTTACAGTTGCATATTACTCATTCACCTTTGTTATAATTAAGTGATCAAATATCTTTAAAAAGCTTGTCTTCTAAAAGCAAATAGCTGAACCTTGATTCCGATGCTGCCCGTACGGTTAATTTTGCGCCTCTGCCCAGCGCAGAAGCAGCAGCGCCTTGTTGCCTGCAGTCGGTCCTTAGTTACCCTTGCTAAGCAACCGTCGCAGCGCGTCCGACATGACTGTCTGGTTCTCTCAGAATCGCTGAAGCGGAGTCAGATTAGGTTCCGCCACCTGTGCACCGATGGCAAAGGCAGCGGCAGTCTTCCAGCTGCATTTGAGAGCGCCAACTTAGCTGACTCGACAGATATTGTTCAGGATGCTAAGCGTCAGATGGGCATCGTGTTCACCTGCAAGGTGTGCAGCACTCGGCAGGCGAGAAGTTTCTCGCGAGTAGCCTACGATCGCGGAGTGGTGATTATTCGGTGTAACGGCTGTCAGAATTTGCACCTGATTGCAGATAATCTGCACTGGTTCGATCACGTCGGCGGCCGAAATGTGGAACAGATTCTGCGCGAACGCGGCGAAGAGGTACGACGGCTCAGCGGCTGCTTGGATCTGCAGCTAGGAAACAAAATCGAGAGTGATAGTGGCGTCAAGTGTGAAACTGAAGCTGGAAGCGGAAGTGCAGGTTCAGATGGAAGCGGAAGCAGTGGTTAGTTTTCCAGGCTTCCTCTTGTCCCTGGCGACTCAGTGTAATTACAAAAAAATACTTAGGGAAATATTTAGCTGCACCAACTTTTATTGCTCATTTGGTTACATTTGAGAACGAAAAAATATATTTAGTATAAAGCCTGTTGCTTATGTGGAAAATTTTCTCTGGAATATCCTTTGTTTATTGTTAGATTAACTTATTTTAATTGGACGGAATGCTAAGTATCCGATGTCGATAATGTCTCCAACGCATGTAGGGAGTGGCGATGGAGACTGGATGAAGCGAGTATTCTTTACGGTTATCTTACTAAAGAATTTCCATTAGAGAAGCGTCGTTGCTTGTGTGTGGAACATAGACATTGTCGTAAAGGCCATGTCACAGTTGGGATGCATGACGTCGGTTTCTGTGGCAGGTACTTCTGCCATATAAATTGCTGTAGTTTTTCAGCAATTCTTTCCACAGGCTCCATGGCTTTTTGTCATTGAAGAGATGCTGCAGCATACTGAAAAAGCCCTCCAGTTCGTAGAAGCACAGTATCGAGCGCCACTCTGGTACGAACCTCTTATTATCAACCAATTGGTCAGATGTTGAGGCCATTGGGCTCGGATTTCTTGTTCCATGCTCAAGAAGCCTCCACCATCCATTGGTACTTCTTCTTTGCTCCCTCCGGAACGACAAATTTAATTGTTTCTTCCAGTCATCGAAGTCTATGTTTGTTAATTGGATTGAGTTGGTGCTTGCAAACTTACAAAATTTAGTCCTCTTAAAGAGTCAAAACTCAAACCTCGCCCTAGAACAGGGGGCGGAAAGCTCTGGCCCGCGGGCCACACGCGGCTCGCAAAGCCTCTATCCGGCCCTCGGGTCCTTTGAAACTTCACAATAGCAATCCAGCCCGCTCAATGTTTGTATCTCTTAGCGCTCTTCTACATGTAATAACTCTTAATCTCTTTCTTTCTCCTCACTTCTCTCCTATATTCTTCTCGATCATCTCCTCTCTCCTCTCCTCGTCTCATCTCCCCTCTCCTCTCTCCCCTCCTCCGGCCGGAAGTCATTCCCTAGGTTTTCCATCTGGCCCTTGAGGTAAAAAAAGTTTGCTGACTCCTGCCCTAGAAGCAGATAATAAGTGTTTGATTGGCCACAGACATACTGCTTGGACTACTGCCACTGCTTTGCGAAGGGAGCAATCAGCTTGAACTTTTCGATCTTATATTTTGACCCTATTTAATTGACATTTTAATCGTACGGCTGTGACCGTCAATGGCCCTGTTGATCGCAACGCTAGCTTTAGTCACGCTGTTCAGTCACTACCTCGAGCTGGATTACGGCGACCCGACTAAGGAGCAGTTCGTCGATGACATTCAAGGCGACACGAATCAGCCCTGCGAAGCCGACGTTGACTGCTTTTTCCCATACGAGATCTGCAACAGTTCCAAACGGTGCTTCAGACTATTCAAAATTCCTATTCTGTATAAGACTGCTTATGTTGGAATGTTTGGAAATCCGTAAGAATGTGCTACTAGTACTGCGAGATGTCCGATAAATAACTCAAACTAAATTCCGATAAGCATGTTGAATTATCATAAAATGGAGTTGTTGTTTGCTTATTTCTCAAGATGCGCTGTGAAGGATTTCTATGCGTAAGAGCGTTGCAGACGCCAGAATACCTTGGAAGGTTTGCATCTCCATATACAGTTATGTGTGTATTCTAAAAAATCCTTGCCTTTACCCTGTTTTCATCTTTAAGCTGTGCAGCATTTACAAACATCAGATTCTCTGCCAGCCCTGGACCAGATAAAGGTGCAGCGTTTGTAATAGTCATCCAGTGTTCACCCAGACTTAAAAAGACTTGGATTCTATACTTTATCACTCTCGAGACTATTCATATCCTTTTAGTATCCTTTTAGACATATCAGTGACTCTTCCGAAGACCCTTGACAACCAGCCCACAAAAAACAGTGGACAAACTTATCAGTACGAATAGGCGCGTGGGTAGCAACACCTCTTGTTGGCCTCTTGCTACTTTTAGTTTTATAAAAGGGTACAACAGTATCACCTGGAGTTCAGGTGGGTGTCATCTATCGCAGCTTATTTCGGCTTTACCGAATGGGGAACAATGCTTTGTAGTATAACTAATGGATATAAGCATAGATTTATATATGCACTCTAGCACATGTACATGATGTTAAATTTTATTAGTCTGCTAAAACCGTTCGAGGCTCAGTAAGACTGCTGTCTATTGGCCTTAAGGGCACAAGCCAGTGTCTGCCTTTCTGCAGCTTTGCTTTCAGAGATATCATAAAGTACGTGTGTAGTACCAACAAAGATAAAAAAAATTCAGCAACTTAATTTTCAGCCAGCATATAACCTAGAAAACTTTAACCAAAAACATGAATTTCGTATCTAGAGAGTGTATCCCCGGAATTGAAACAGCTTATACAGAAACATGACGAGTCAAGAAAGGAGTCCAGCAGGCTACACGGCTGAGCGGCACCCCGAGCTGTTCAAGGAGCGGCCGGCCAAAGGCAACAAGCCGGGTCAGCTGAGTCGGGCACAGCTGGACGAATTCTACACCCGAGGCTTCACCCTGGTGCGAGACTTCTTCGCCAAAGAGGAGCTGGACGCCCTGAAGGTTGACATTGCGGCGAAAGTCTCGGAGCTGGCAGACAAACTGTACAATGCCGGCAAGATTAAAGGTGATTTGACTGGCGATGCCATCAATGATGGCGGTTGTGGTGGTATTGATGCTCCGTGGCTGTCGGCATGATCAAAGGCAGCTGGTTTAAACCCTCTGTCGGTATGATCAAAGCAGTTAGTTTTCGAGATCAGCCGATATCAGCAACTCAGCAGGTTTACAGTGTGTTTATCCTTGATTAGCTATAATTGAATGTTAAAAATTCAAAGAAACTCGTGTCGCTCTACCCACGCCAGACAAGCACAAGGGCCTCGGATTCTACTACCGCCTTTGCGCCATCGAGCGCGACTTCCCCGGTGCCAACATAGTGCTGCTCAAAATGACGCCCAACCTGCCGCCCTCGTTCCGGGCCATTGCCGCTCACGAGCGAATGCTGAACCTCCTCGAAGACATCGTCGGCCCGAACATCTCCTTCAACCCGGTGTGGAACCTGCGCACCAAGACGCCAAACAACGCTGCCAGCACGGTGCCCTGGCATCAGGACAGCGGCTACTTAGACGTGGAGTCGTACAACGCGCTCGTCGTCACCGCCTGGGTGCCGCTGCTGGACGCCAACGAGCAGAACGGCACCCTGCAGATGGTGCCGGGCTGCCACCGGGACGGCTACATCGCCAAGCACACCTGCTGCGCCGGGCCCACCTGGTACAGACCTGGACGAGGATACCATCGAGAAAGAGTTCGGCGTGGACATGGCCAAGGACCCCGTGACTCTTGACGTGCCGTACGGCTCTTTCCTGCTGTTCAACAACTTCACACCGCACCGGAGCCTCAACAACCGCTCGGACGTGGTGCGCTGGTCCATCGACTTCCGCTGGCAGCGCACGGGCACCCCGGCTGGCTTGTTCGGCCTCAAACCCACCTGTGAGGTGCGCCGCCACGGGGAGCCGGACTTCCGGCCAGACTGGGACAGCTTCGACTCTGTGGACCGGAACAGAGCCCAGCTGGAGTCCATGGCCTGGGACGATAGCGCAGCCGACGAGTTCAACATCCTCATGTCCGGTCCGTGGATGAAGAAATGGGAGATCGTCAACCACAACAAGCACACGGACGAGTTTGAGAAGAACTCAGAGGACTGGAAACTCGAGATGCTGCATGGCTGATGATAGATTTATCAGACTATTTTTACTCGAGATTTTGAACTTTTATGTTGGGACTTGAAAGCACAAAAAGACGCATTGTAATGTTCGCTGAGAAAAAATCATGCAATATTTAATTTCAATTCGGAGAGATACTTGGAACTTTAAGATTAACCACGTTTGACTTTGATTTTATTTGAAGGAAATTCACTACTATGCCAGTGTGGCATGAAAATTCACTGCATGAAAATAATAAATACTATACAAAGTCTTCCCTGTTTGCGCCTTGCAGTTAGAGGGTAATGATCGTTCGAGTGTGTTAAAAATGTGAACAAGTTGTTTAGAAGTGCGTGTTGGCGCGAGTGTAGTAGCACATGCAGGTATATGGCCACATGCATTTTGGGCGCAATTTTTCACTTGGCGGTCAATTTGTCCATTAATCTGATTTTTTTGTTGATAAATCGAAGTTTTATCATACATTTACCATCTATCAAGCAAAATAAGGATGGATCAGACATTTGACATGTGGATAAAGTTGCAGCAGATCCAGATCGAGTGTTGTTAAATTCAAGTTCTAACAATACATATCTATAGGACCAGTTTTCAATTTTGAAAACCGCTGCCAAATGAAAATTCTACACGTGGTAACCTGTTAAACAAATTGTATTAGCAAATAGTTTAGCAAAACAAAAAACTATCATTCTTGCAGTAAAAACAAATGTAAAATTGTAGCAGAAAATTAGAATTAGTATAAAATTGAAAAGGATTGCACAAAATAGTATGATTCGAATCTGATTTGCTACGTTGCCATTTTTTTATTATATTAATTTTATCTATCCCGAGGTCCTTATTCTTTGCATTCATTCTTGCACATCGCCAATCGGATTGATATCTGAAATTCTTAATAAAAGTATGAGAGTTTCCTTCTTTGCCATCGTTTTTTTGGTGTGTATGCCTTTGGCACTATGCACCACTAAAAGAACTCTTGTGCTTCTAGAGAATCTTTCGTTCCGTGAATCTTTCTCTCAATATTTCAAATTGCTCCGAGGTAAGCTTTTATTCTTAGTATATCGACAAAACTTAATCGAAATGAGGGTTTGATTTTTCATTTTTGTCAGTCGAACATACTGATTATATCTTCTGAATAGTTAGAACTAACTAATGTTTTTACATGTAATTTTGCTTGCAGCCAAAAAATAGGCCTGTTAGGCCTACCTGGTAATAATTGAAATGGTCCTAAAATAAATCAACAGGCTTGCCTATCATGCCTATGAAGAAAAATTGAAGTTTAATTTTAAGTTAGGCTCTGTTTATCCCAGGCATAAATATTTTCTGTTACAGAAGTTCTAATATTTTTATAAGAAAGATATATTACTACATTTTATGATATTGTTTTAAAGACCTACTCATCAGGCTTGCTCATCATTATAGAATTACAAATTTTAAATAATGGGTTACTACCCAGTGTTGATATTCAATAATAAAAATAAAAGTAAAACAACAAAGTGTCACTTTGTTATCTAATATAAAAAGTTACCAAAGCACTTCTGGTCTAGGTAGAATCCGCACAAGAGAAACTAATTCACATTGTCATACATTAAAAATGGTCTTTTGTATTCTTTAGATTTCCTAAGAAAATCCTTTATTTTCAGATTTTTTGAATATCTTTTATATTAATGGTAATTATAATTAGTAGTATTCCGCCATAGCTGTAACTATAGCTATGGGATCCTATGGCAAAATCTATAGTTAGAAAGGTGGCATAGTATGTGTCAGAATTTTTTTTGGGAAAATCTATGCATTGTCTATGTGCTGTCTATGCACCATTTGTGCGCCATCTTTGCACTATCTATGCGCCATGTCTGTGCTAGTAATGGACCAAATGTGGATTTTTGCAAGTTTCCGAAACTGAATCCGAATCCGAATGTTTCCGAATGTAAGCAAAAAGTGTAAAGTAAATGGCGGGAGTAACTATGACTCTTTTAATTTACAAAAATGTCTCGTTATCTAATTAGTGCGCACATAAATTGACTGACTGTTTTTGAATATAGTAATTATTTTGCAAAAAAAATTATTTTGTCAATTTAATAAAAAAACTGCCATTAAAGCCACAAGAAACCAAATATTTAAGACAAAATCTAGCAATTTGCTATTTTTTGCAACAGGAAATAAAATGACCAAAATTGTCAAATAATGCAAGTTTTCTTTATTATTTATGGTTAACATGCATATTTTATTCTATGTTTACTATTTAATCAGGATTATTTCAATAAAAAATATTAAAGAAATGTTAGTTTGTTATTTTTAAATCAACATTTAGTTCTTTGTCTAAATTGCTTGTATTTAAAGTTATCACATAACAAGAAACACCCAAAAATAATTGATATTGTACCACTCAAGGACTTGAATTATTGTACTTAATACCAAAATATGAAGCTTAAAATCTACAAAACAGGTTATCTGCCTATTAGAACAAGTATAATCAGTTATTATTATTATTAGTATTACAAGGGTTTATTTAAGTAAATATAAAAAGCATTTAGAATTTAGTTTAGACTTACACATTTTAGAGAAAAATCAACCCAAAAGGCTAAAAAGGATTCTTTCCTTGCATGGGTACATTTATAACATGAAAACATTATTTTTTTGTTTCATATCATCCTTTTATTAAAGCTTTTATTATTTAAAAGATCTAGAAATAATCATTTAACTTACATATTGGTTTATTTAACATTTCCAATTGTAGATAATGGCTTTGAGCTGTCATTCCGAACTGCTGACGACTCTACCCTTACTTTGACTAAATATGGCGAGTTTCTCTATGACAACTTGATCATCTTTGCCCCTTCTGTTCGAGGTAATTTATTGTTTTGCACTCTGAAATTAGTCAATTTTATATTGTTAATGCAATTTTTCTCTGAATATCATTGTTAAAGTTTTCTGAGCTAGCAGATCTCATGATTTAGACTCTAGAGGTCATCCCAGCTCGCAAATCTCATCAAGAGGTCACCAAAGCTCATAGATTTCATCTAGAGGTCATCCCAGCTATCATATCTCATCTAACGGTCACCCAAACTCGCAAATCTTATCTAAAGGTCACCCAAGCTAGCAGATTTCATTTAGAGGTCACCCAAGCTAGCAGATCACATCTAGAGGTCACCCAAGCTAGCAGATCTCATCTAGAGGTCACCCAAGCTGGCAGATTTCATTTAGAGGTCACCCAAGCTAGCAGATCACATCTAGAGGTCACCCAAGCTGGCAGATTTCATTTAGAGGTCACCCAAGCTAGCAGATCACATCTAGAGGTCACCCAAGCTAGCAGATCTCATCTAGAGGTCACCCAAGCTAGCAGATCTCATTTAGAGGTCACCCAAGCTAGCAAATTTCATTTAGAGGTCACCCAAGCTAGCAAATTTCATTTAGAGGTCACCCAAGCTAGCAGATCTCATCTAGAGGTCACCCAAGCTAGCAGATCTCATCTAGAGGTCACCCAAGCTAGCAAATTTCATTTAGAGGTCACCCAAGCTAGCAGATCTCATCTAGAGGTCACCCAAGCTAGTAGATCTCATCTAGAGGTCACAAAAGCCTTCAGATCTCATCTAAAGGTCACCCCAGACAGCAGCTCACCAACATGCTCCCACCACGCCCCACAATGGCAGAGTTCGGCGGCAAGCTGAACACTCCCGCCATCACCGACTTCGTTGACAACGGCGGCAACCTACTAGTGGCTGGCAGCTCCAGCATCGGCGAGGCCGTGCGCGAACTCGCGGCCGAATGCGGAGTCGAATACGACGAAGAGAAGACCGCCCTGATCGACCATCTGCGCTACGACGCCAAGGACACTGGCCGGCACACTCTGGTCATCGCGGACAAGCGCAACCTGCTGGACGCTCCCATCATTATCGGGGACAATGCCAAGGCCAGCTTGAAGCCGCTGCTCTATCGCGGAGTTGCCATGACAGCCGATTCCGCTAATCCCCTAGTGCTGCCTATTCTGCACGCCGACAGCACCGCCTACAGTTTCAATCCCGAGCGATCGATTGACGATTATCCCAATGCTGTTGGCCAGGCCGCTCTGCTTATTGCCGGCCTGCAGGCTCGCAACAATGCCCGGGCCGTTTTTGTTGGCTCGCTGGAATTCTTCTCCGACGAATTCTTCGGAGCCGCTGTGGAGCCCGCCGACGCCGCCGCTTCTGGTATTGCCGCTTCCGAGGTTTGTAGTCCTGCCTGACTACCTGACTGCCTGCCCTTTATCTAAGCTAGCTAACCCTTGAGTGTAGATTTTCTCCCGTTGACCAGGCCCTCTCTACCTCTAGATCCGCTCTCTACCTTCTGGATCCGCTCTCTACCCTCCAGATCCGCCTTCTACTCTCCAGATCTGCTCTCTACTCTCCAGATCTGCTCTCTACCCTCCAGATCCGCCTTCTACTCTCCAGATCTACTCTCTACTCTCCAGATCTGCTCTCTACCCTCCAGATCCGCCTTCTACTCTCCAGATCTGCTCTCTACTCTCCAGATCTGCTCTCTACCCTCCAGATCCGCCTTCTACTCTCCAGATCTGCTCTCTACCCTCCAGATCCGCCTTCTACTCTCCAGATCTGCTCTCTACTCTCCAGATCTGCTCTCTACCCTCCAGATCCGCTCTCTACTCCCCAGATCCGCTCTGTACTCCCCAGATCCTCTCTCTACCTTTGTATCCGCTCTATACTCCTCAAATCCGCTCTCTACTCTCCAGATCCGCCCTCTACTCTCCAGATCCGCTCTCTACTCTCCAGATCCGCTCTCTACTCCCCAGATCCTCTCTCTACCTTTGTATCCGCTCTCTACTCTCCAGATCCGCTCTCTACCTCCAGATCTGCTCTCATTCACAGTTTTTTTTTCTGTTATTTTATTATTTTAGACCCTTTAAATCCTCTCTCTACCCCCCAGATCCTCTTTCTACCCTCCACATCCTCTCTCTACCTCCAGATCTGCTCTCTACCCTCTAGATCCTCTCTCTACTCCCCAGATCCGCTCTCTACTCCCCAGATCTGCTCTCTACTCTCCAGATCTGCTCTCTACCCTCTAGATCCGCAATTTTTTCTGAATCCGCTCTCTACCCACTAGAGCCGCTCTATCCTCTGGATTTGCTCTCTCCTCTCTACACTCCAGATGCTCTCCCCAACCCTCTCAAACTGCTCTCTCCAGATGCGTTCCCTTACTCCCGGATCCGCTCCAAACCTTGTAGATCCGCTCTCTACCATAGAAATAAACTCTTTCCCTGTCTAGATCCCCTCTACCCTTACTCCCCATTTATATACCCACTCTCTAAGCCAACCTGTCCGTCTGTTAATCTGCTCCTCAAACTAGCTGTAAAAATCCTCAAACAATCGCATTTCGCAGTTGAGCGGCAACCGGGACCTGGCCCTGTCCCTGTCCCAGTGGGTGTTCAAACAGCGCGGCGTACTTCGATTCCGTGACGTCAAGCACAGCCTGGCCGGTGAATCTGCCCCGCCAGAGTTTTACACCGTCAAGGATCGCGTGCAGTACTCCATCACTATTGACATCTACAAGCCCGAGACCGGCCGTTGGGAGCCTTTCCAGGTGACTGCTTTGTTTTACCATTTAATATGCGTGCTTCTCAGGGTAAGGGAGGTGCTGCAGACTGAAGCTCTGAAGAACCGGAGGGTCTCGGGGCTTGTGGCAGCCTCACCTGAAGAACAGGAGGGTCTCGGGGCTTGTGGCAGCCTCACCTGAAGAACAGGAGGGTCTCGGGGCTTGTGGCAGCCTCACCTGAAGAGTCAGAGGGTCTCAGGGCTTGTGGCAGCCTCACCTGAAGAGTCAGAGGGTCTCAGGGCTTGTGGCAGCCTCACCTGAAGAGTTAGAGGGTCTCAGGGCTTGTGGCAGCCTCACCTGAAGAGTTGGAGGGTCTCAGGGCTTGTGGCAGCCTCACCTGAAGAGTCAGAGGGTCTCAGGGCTTGTGGCAGCCTCACCTGAAGAACAGGAGGGTCTCAGGGCTTGTGGCAGCCTCACCTGAAGAGTTAGAGGGTCTCAGGGCTTGTGGCAGCCTCACCTGAAGAACAGGAGGGTCTCAGGGCTTGTGGCAGCCTCACCTGAAGAGTTAGAGGGTCTCAGGGCTTGTGGCAGCCTCACCTGAAGAGTCGGAGGGTCTCAGGGCTTGTGGCAGCCTCACCTGAAGAGTCAGAGGGTCTCAGGGCTTGTGGCAGCCTCACCTGAAGAGTTAGAGGGTCTCAGGGCTTGTGGCAGCCTCACCTGAAGAGTTGGAGGGTCTCAGGGCTTGTGGCAGCCTCACCTGAAGAGTTAGAGGGTCTCAGGGCTTGTGGCAGCCTCACCTGAAGAGTTAGAGGGTCTCAGGGCTTGTGGCAGCCTCACCTGAAGAACAGGAGGGTCTCGGGGCTTGTGGCAGCCTCACCTGAAGAGTCGGAGGGTCTCAGGGCTTGTGGCAGCCTCACCTGAAGAGTCAGAGGGTCTCAGGGCTTGTGGCATCCTCACCTGAAGAACCGGAGGGAGCCTTACCTAGCCTGAAGCCCTGAAAAGTCGGGAGGTTCTGAAGGATTGCGGCATGAAAATGGCCGAAGAAGCCTTGAAAAGCTCGGAAGCCCTGTTGTGTGTAAGTCTGAGAAAAGGCTGCGGTTCCCTTGTGCGGGGCCCAGTGTCAGCATAGACAGTATATTTAAAACCCAAAAGCAACTGTTTCAAACTGCAGGGCTCGGACGTGCAGCTGGAGTTCGTCCGCATCGACCCGTTCGTTCGCACCAATCTTCGCTCTGACGGTAAAGGCACATTCCGAGCCGAGTTCCAACTGCCAGACGTGTACGGAGTCTACCAGTTCAAGGTGGACTACACTAGGGTAGGCCTGACTGGACTGCACAGCTCTACACTGGTGTCCGTGAGACCTCTGCGTCACACCCAATACGACCGGTTCATTGTGGCCGCCTATCCCTACTATGTATCCGCCTTCAGCATGATGGCTGGCCTGTATCTGTTCTCGTTCGTGTTTCTCTACCATCGAGACGAAGCTGCCGAGCATAAGAAGAAGGAGTGACCGACTGGCTGCACTGTTTTCGATAGTTTATACACTGGTTATCGTATAGTTGAGAATTTTCTTTCACTAATTTTTGGGGCCCTTGTTAATCTGTGCGAATCCCCACATTCCTGACATTCCTGAGAAATCCCTAATTTCCCATAAATAGAAATCCCTAATTCAAAGAAATAGAAATCCGCAATTCACAGGAATAGAAATCCCCAGTTCACAGGAATAGAAATCCCCAGTTCACAGGAATAGAAATCCCCAATTCACAGGAATAGAAATCCCCAATTCACAGGAATAGAAATGCCCAGTTTACAGGAATAGAAATCCCCAATTTACAGGAATAGAAATCCCCAATTCACAGGAATAGAAATGCCCAGTTTACAGGAATAGAAATCCCCAATTCACAGGAATAGAAATCCCCAATTCACAGAAATAGAAATCCCCAATTCACAGGAATAGAAATCCCCAATTCACAGAAATAGAAATGCCCAATTCACAGGAATAGAAATCCCCAATTCACAGGAATAGAAATCCCCAATTCACAGGAATAGAAATCCCCAATTCACAGGAATAGAAATCCCCAATTCACAGGAATAGAAATCCCCAATTCACAGGAATAGAAATCCCCAATTCACAGGAATAGAAATCCCCAATTCACAGGAATAGAAATCCCCAATTCACAGGAATAGAAATCCGCAATTCACAGGAATAGAAATCCGCAATTCACAGGAATAGAAATCCGCAATTCACAGGAATAGAAATCCGCAATTCACAGGAATAGAAATCCCCAATTCACAGGAATAGAAATCCCCAGTTCACAGGAATAGAAATCCCCAATTCACAGGAATAGAAATCCCCAATTCACAGGAATAGAAATTCCCAGTTCACAGGAATAGAAATCCCCAATTCACAGGAATAGAAATCCCCAGTTCACAGGAATAGAAATGCCCAGTTTACAGGAATAGAAATCCCCAATTCACAGGAATAGAAATCCCCAATTCACAGGAATAGAAATCCGCAATTCACAGGAATAGAAATCCGCAATTCACAGGAATAGAAATCCCCAATTCACAGGAAAAGAAATCCCCAGATCCCATTGTGTATCCACGCATAGTTTTTTAATTATATTAACAGAACCATTTTTTCTAAATTAAATTCTAAATTCTTTTCTTACAACACATTAGAACGGATAAAGTACAGCAGTAATAAATTTTTCTTTATGCATAGTCATTGCCAAACTAGCTGTAATAATATATTTTTACTATACCTGTGTCTCTTGCTTTTGTTTTCTTTTAACTATTATAATATTTAACCATTGTTCCTCTCTGATTCAGTGTCTACGAGTAATACGCAATTGACTACTGTTAGTAATCTGATGTACCGTAAAGTGGTTCTCTGTTAGTGGTTAGTTTTATTATTAAATCAACTCTATAGTAAATTTTGGTAATTTAGTTCGGTAAATTGTCTGCTTTTTATAAAGCTTTATTGCATATTTATAGTTACAGTCGGTTCGGAACAAATTAAAAGTCACAAATTGGCAATAACAATAAAATTAATGATACTTTGTTGTTTTTGTTTTAATAATAACATCTTTAAGCTAGGCAACTGTTGTTGTGGATTTGTCTTTGATTTATTGATTATTTTGCAATCCATAATGTCAACTGTACAGGTATTCGGCTCACTATATTCAGAAGCATTTAACGGGCGCACTGGCAAGCAGAATGTGAATTGAAAATAAACAAAGATAGTTAAATACTTATTCAAGCGTTAAATTGATAATTATGAGATTTATGTCCATCCAGGTAACTGCAGACTATATGATTGACATTTTCAAAGGCAGTCCACAGACTATCAGCGAGTGTGTTAAAACCCCATTTGAGGCAATTTGCATTCTACTGTGGCGTGCGTGTGGAACAACCTAAAACTTATGGAAACAAGTGTGCTGTGTGGCCATGTCGATGAATGACGGGAGCTCAGCTCTTGCCCGCGGCATCGTCCACACGGGGACAGGGACGCCCACCAACGGGACAGGGGGCACCCACCAAGAGACGGGGCACCCACCAAGAGACAGGGGGCACCCACCAAGAGACAGGGGGGCACCCACCAAGAGACAGGGGGGCACCCACCAAGAGACAAGGGGGCACCCACCAAGAGACAGGGGGGCACCCACCAAGAGACAAGGGGGCACCCACCAAGAGACAGGGGGGCACCCACCAAGAGACAGGGGGGCACCCACCAAGAGACAAGGGGGCACCCACCAAGAGACAAGGGGCACCCATCAAGAGAAAAGGGGGCACCCACCAAGAGACAGGGGGCGCCCACCAAGAGACCACATATTGGCGCCCCCATTGTTGCGGCCCCTCCAATTAAAATTCCTACGTACGCCACTGCATGCATTATGCAAAAATAAGAACTCTGTACTTTTCTGATGTCCGGCACCCATAATTATTTTGATATATTAAAGAGTTGAATTTTAAATCCGACTAGCATACGAGCCATGGAAAATTCAAAACGATGAATTGAGAAATTACCAATTCACCGCTTCGGGATCCGTTTTATAAGAGCAACATTGAGCTTTCAAATTAATTCCAGAAATTTTAAAGGACTGGATGGATGACATGAGATTGGCTGGTAGATGGGCATTTGACGGCAATGAAATTTAGTGTCGGTGAGATTGACAACTTTATAAAGCATTTCGATCATTCATTCCTTATCTAACCCGGCCCGTGTACTTTATAAAATGTACGAAAATGTCTGCAAGCGATGCTGGTGCTTCTTGAAATGCACCGGCACATGTCCTAGCTAGCTACTAGCTCTTACTGCCTGTGTTCTTGGTCCCGACTGCATCATCACAGCGCCTGACATCCGCTGCTTGTATCCGTTCCTCCGCCGCCGGTTCTAGATGAGGGCGTTGGCGGTGGCGGTGGCTGCCGCAGTGCCGCAGCCGCGGTGACCCTCAGCAGGTGCCGCAGTCCGCGCCCTGTCCTCGCCGACGTCTCCACGTAGGCGACCGCGCCCACTCGCTCGGCAATCTCGGCGCCTCTGGCCGAGTCCAATGGGCGTCGGTGTTCACCCCGGCGCCGCAGCTTCAGCAGGGCGTCCGGGTTGGTGCGCTGGTCGGACATGGTGCCCACCAGCACCAGCGGGGCGCCGAGTTCGCGCGACGCATTCAGGAGCTCCGGCATCCAGACGGTCTCAAGCCGGTGCAGGCTGTCCGGTCGCATCACGGAGAAGCAGAGCCACAGAGCGTCGGCCCCGCTGTACGAGCCCGCTCGGATGCGGTCGTGATTCTCCTGGCCGCTGGTGTCGACCAGGTGGATCTCCACTGGTGGCCCGTCGACACTCAACAACCCGTCGGTCTCTCTGGGAGCCAGCGGCGGCACCGGGATGACAAAATCGTCGCAGCAGACTGGCGAGGCGGTGGATTCCGCAGACTCGGCGGCAGCGATGCTTGGACCGTCTCTCAGGCTGATTAACAGCGACGCCTTGCAGGAATCGACGTCTCCGAAAGCGACGCATTTCACACGAAGCGGCGGAGGCGGCGGCGGCGGTGGCAGCGGCTTGTCCTTGAACATTTTTGAATAGTTTGCGTTCGCTGCACTGCGCTAAACTATCTGAAGATCCTGTAAATGTTCCTTATTGAATACTGTATAGGATAAGATTCCACTTCGATAAGGGAGGCCTATGAAAAAACGCTCGAATGTTCGCGTGCGTCCAGGGGGGGGGGGCTGGAATTCGTTAAATAGCAGCTGGCTCGCTCTGGCTGGTCAGGCAGGGAAGTTAAGAGGTTACAGAAGAGGGGAAGCGGAACTAGAGGAGAGAGAAAAGCTATAGATAGAGTGCTGTGCAATTCCAGCCCTTTCAAGTCTGGTCTGTAGGGAATTCGATGCTTCTGCTGGTGTGGGTGGTTGGTATTGTATTGGCGCAAAAAATCCATGAGGCAGCGCGCATAGCTGTTCAATGTACGAATATGGGTGATTAATTACGTATTCTGTACTGTTTTTAGGAGTTAAAAAATTATTGCTGTCAAAAACAGGCGGTTAGGCACTTTATGATGAAGACAATTTTTTTAGCCAGAAGTGAAGTGTCGCCACAAATACTCGTAACAGACAATCCATACATCAATAAAGAGCATCAGTGGCTGAAGCCACCGGCTGGATTGAGCTGATAAGTAGAAAATCGCTCCACGACAAAATTGCAAAAAATTGCGGCTAGTGGGCTTGGGAAAGCGAGGCGCCGGTGAGGGTCCGACTGAAAAATCGATAACCCCTTACCCCTCACCCCAAAATTGGGGCTGGTTGGGTTGGAAGGCGGGTCGCAGTGAGGGTCCGACTGAAAAATCGATGACCCCCTCACCCCAAAATTGGGGCTGGTTGGGTTGAAGGCGAGGCGCGGTGAGGGTCCGACTGAAAAATCGAAAACCCCTTACCCCTCACCCCAAAATTGGGGCTGGTTGGGTTGAAGGCGAGGCGCGGTGAGGGTCCGACTAAAAAATCGATAACCCCCTCACGGCCCTCACCCCAAAACTGCGGCTAGTAGAGTTGGAAAGCGAGTCGTAGTGAGTATCCGACTGAAAAATCGAAAACCCCACCCTTTTAGCCGTCACTCAACCATCCAGTCTAGTGACTCTACGATTGTTTAGTATGTGCACATTGTGCAGTGTAATGTTTCTGAATAAATCCTCCCTAACTCGCAGAGTTCCAGTTAGACATGACACGTGTACTTTAAGTAATTAATCAATAAAATGATGAGGTCGCTCTGAGCCATAGACAACTTCGTCATTCTACGAGTCATTTCTGACTCTAAGTAAAAGTAGAGCGCAAAATTTACCCGTTAACAAAACTGGCTCTTCTTGAACATATGCAAGTTTAATTAAATTACCTCTACATAGAAACTGATGAACAGTCCAGCCAACCAGGAGATTCCGCTGCCGTACGTGTTCTTCACCAAGTCGAACATCCCTCATGACCCTTTGGACAGGGTTCCTGGCCTGCGCAAGGCCGATTCCTCATCTTCTGGAGGCGGCGGCGGCGACGGCAGCGGCAGCGGCGGAGGCAGCTCCGGTAGCGGCTCAGCAAGCGGTGGCCTCTCAGCGGCTGCTGGCACAGCCGGAGGAGCAGCGGCCGCCAACGCCGAAGACCACCTGGCCTTTCGTGGACGTTCAGCCAGTGGTGGCAGCGGTGTCAACGGCGGCGGCGGGGCTGGTGGAGTAGGCGGAGGAGGCGGAGGCGCCGCACAAGACGACGTGGATCAACAGTTGACAACCGGCGCTGGAGCGGCTGCTGGTGCGGCGACAGGGACGGCGGCGGCGTCAACAGGAACGGGCGCGTCAGGTTCTGCTGCGCAGGCTGCGGCGGCAGCTGCCGCGGCCGGAGCTTCGGCCTCGTCGAAAGGCGAGAGGCCTCCGATTATGACGCCGGATGAGAGGGCGTGGAACGATCGATTGATCAATTCGTTCCAGACTCAGCGCTCCCTCATCGACGCGATTGTGCTGGCGCCCAGCGGTGTGGTCATCGGCACCCTCGGCCGTCGGGTGGAGGGACGCGTCAAGGACATGGACCCGGGAGCGTGGATCGGTGAGTGTTAGTGAGGCTGCATCGGAGGTCCTTGACTCGGGGATGCGGTGCGGACACAATCGTTTCACAAGCTTGAAAGGAGATGTCAGCTTAGCACAAAATGGAGGCGGCGGTTTCCAAAGAGAATTCGATGCAAATTATTTCTGCAAATTATCCATTCACAATTGTTGAACATGTTTTTACAAACAAACTATTACTGAACATACTTCCAAGAATCAAGATATTAAAGTAAAGAATTGTTAATAATTTCAGAATAGGGATCCCCATACTTCTATTGAAGTTTGGGTAGATTAAATCAATCCCCATGCAAAATCTGCCCACCCTAAAAACTCCCATTCCCCATGCCCTGTTTGTTGGCTTTAAACTACATCATGTACTCGGGTTGAAGCTACATAAAAATGAGGCTTAAATTTGAAATCAGCATCATAAAACTGCAACAACGACTAATATTTTCGACAATGTGAAATTTTCTGGTTCTGAAGTTCCGAAGTTAAAGCCAGAATCTCGTATTTGTTACAATGCGGAAAATTTATAACCGACCTATTTCGTAGAAAAGGAAACAACAACAACAAAATACGCTGTCAGGATGACAAAAGTCAGCGTCACAGGGCGCGCTTCATGACTTGGGCGCGAACAAAGGCCACGCCACCGGCAGTGTCCGGGGCGCTGGCGTCAGCCAGCAGACAGTCGACGTAACGCCGAGTTCGCACTTGACCTCGCCGGTAGGGTGCCTGCAGCGTGAGCAGCAGCACCTCCTGCACCGGCTGTGGGCAGTACGACTCGGCGCGGATGAGATGGCCTGCGAGCTGGAGTCGCCGACGGCGCAGTAGATCACTTGGACGTGGCAGGCCAGCGCGGCGATAGAGTGCCGCCTTGTTGACTCGCTCGACGCCGATGTTGAAGGCGGCGCGCAGCGATTTATGAAAACGAAAACAAATTTATGGTTATAAAATATTTGCACGAGGGCTGTGGGTTTCCCTAACGCAATGTCTTCGGCGACATTGTCTCATAACCAACGCTGACGGCAATTCTTCCCGCCCGCTCTGCAGACTGCTGAGCGCATGTACAAGTGCGCAAATACTGTTCGCAGGCACGCACACTCACACAGGGTGTACATGTACAGCGGCCCTGACTTTCTAACCTTGGGGGCTGGCCTTGAAGACTTATTTGCACTATTATTGACCCGAGTTTCGCTTGTTTCTACAACTCCAAGGCTGCGTGTGCCTGCTGCTGATGCTGGCCAACCTCGTCATGATGCTGTGGGCCACATTCAACGGATTTCTCTACTTCCGCGTCATCCGGCCTCTGGACGGGAAATTCACCGCAGACTTTGTGAAATTCTACAAAGAGGACAACATTACTAGCATTGAGTACAGCGTGACTACAGTGGTCTCCCTGTTCATCATACAGTCGCAAATCACTTTCTATTCTGACAAGGCCGATCAGGGATTTGTTGTCAGCCTGTTCAATAATTCAAATCTACAGCGCAGCTGGGAGAGTCTGACTAACAATATTGTGTACATCTTGACTGAGCTGCTGCAGGGCCGCCAGACTCTGCACTCCGGTGAGATATCAATGGTAAAACTTTAATAAGTTGGGCTAAAAGAGTCGGGAATTAGTTAGTCAGTTAGTTAGTTAGTCAGTTAGTTCATCTAAATCAGCTGATCCGCAGCTAGAGAGGGGGCAAGAAGTCATTGTCATTTTGAGCGCACGGAAGTATTGATGTCCAATCTTTCACGTTGCAGCCGATGACCCGGGCTTCTACCTGCATAAAGGCCCCCGCATCGACACCGGCATGGTGCCGCACTGTTTTCAAGAATTCAACGCGCTGAGAGATGCCTGGTCCAGCGTCTATTACAGCTGCATCGTCTACGTGGTCGCCTCCATAGCCCAGCTGTACATCGCAGCAACTGAGGTTCTGTTCAAACGAATCGACGACTTTGCCGACGAAAGAGACCGGCGCCTGTCGCCGGAGCAGATGCGGGCTCGCATCACCATCGGTCTGGAGGGCGTGGCCGCTCTGCAGCGGGTCTGCTTCTTCTCCAAGCTGGTGCTGGTGATGCAGGTTGGAGTGGGTCTTTGAGTGGGGTTTATCCTGCGGGAGTGACTCACACAGGAGTGATTCCCATAGGAGTGACTCACACAGGATTCCCATAGGAGTGACTCACACAGTAGTGACTCACACAGGAGTGACTCAGACAGGAGTGACTCACACAGGAGTGATTCCCATAGGAGTGACTCACACAGGAGTGATTCCCCACAGGAGTGACTCACACAGGAATGATTCCCATAGGAGTGACTCACACAGGAATGATTCCCATAGGAGTGACTCACACAGGAGTGATTCCCCACAGGAGTGACTCACACAGGAGTGATTCCCATAGGAGTGACTCACACAGGAGTGACTTACACAGGAGTGACTCACACAGGAGTGATTCCCCACAGGAGTGACTCACACAGGAGTGATTCCCATAGGAGTGACTCACACAGGAGTGACTTACACAGGAGTGACTCACACAGGAGTGATTCCCCACAGGAATCTGGGAGTCAAGGAGTGACTCACACAAGAATGCCTCCCACAGGAGTGATACCCCACAGGAGTGACTCACACAGGAGTGACTCCCACAGGAGTGACTTACACAGGAGTGACTCCCATAGGAATGACTCACACAAGAATGCCTCCCATAGGAGTTACTCACACAGGAGGGACTCACACACACACAGGAGTGACTCACACGAGAGAGATTCCCACAAGTGTTTGTCTCATTTTTGATATTTGGAAAGAGCAATATTTCATTACTAAAATCTCAACCCCTCCTCAGGCTCTGGTGATCGTTCTGTTTCATAGACTCCTCATCGCCATAAAAAATGTGGAATACAACACCAGGCACATGGCCAATCAGCTGGAGAATGCCGGCCTGCCCACGACAGACGTGGATCTTTCATCGGATTTGGTGTACTTTAGCCTAATCTGCGCCACTATGCAGTGCCTTAACTTCTGTTTTCACACTCTGGCTAGATATTATTCCAATATCGCTATCACCAAGGTGCCCAAGGTGAAGCTGGTGCCATCACAGGATGAGTCCTATGTCAGCTGAGCAGGGAGGGGCCTGACGGTTGTAATCAAATCTGACTGCTTATTTTTAATGTTCCTTGCACTGATAAACACTGTTTAACCAGATCTTGTTACCGAATACTCTGATGATTGTTTGTTGTAAACCCACCCTCTATCCCCCTCTAATCTCTTCCCACCCTCTATCCCCCCTCTAATCTCTTCCCACCCTCTATCCCCCTCTAATCTCTTCCCACCCTCTATCCCCCTCTAATCTCTTCCCACCCTCTATCCCCCTCTAATCTCTTCCCACCCTCTATCCCCCTCTAATCTCTTCCCACCCTCTATCCCCCTCTAATCTCTTTCCACCCTCTATCCCACCTCATATAATCTCTTCCCATCCTGTATCTCACCTCATATAATCTCTTCCCACCCTCTATCTCACCTCATATAATCTCTTCCCATCCTCTATCTCACCTCATATAATCTCTTCCCACCCTCTATCCCACCTCATATAATCTCTTTCCATCCTCTATCTCACCTCATATAATCTCTTCCCACCGTCTATCTCACCCCCTCTAATCTCTTATCACCCTCTATCTCACCCCCTCTAATCTCTTCCCACCCTCTATCTCACCCCCTATAATCTCTCGTGTCTCTTAGACACAATTTGTATCCCATACTCCGATACCTTAGCGGACAAATGTATAAAATATAAACGTTATAAACAAAGTGAACTTCGGAGACGTTTTTGTTGATTAAAAGTATCAAGCTTAGTATGGGCTACAGAGGGTCATGCAAGCGAGCTTATATTTACAATTCCCGATTACAGTGCAGCGATAATTATTAATAATCAGAATAATAAATTCATGAATTGCTTGAGCGCGCGAAAGCTTTATGGGATCGGATAGTTGAAGAGAAGCGACGCCGAACTCCAATCGAAACATCAATTTTAACTTGAAGAAGACAGCTGGTTCAGGAAGTTCGATAAAAACAAGTTTAAAAACTTGCCGGTGTACAAAATGGTAGAGCAGAAGAAGTGTGATTAACATTGTGCTACAGTGGGGGGAGTGATTAGTCAGAGGGGTGTACACTGAGGGGAGTGATTGGTCAGCAAGGGGTGTACACTGAGGGGAGTGATTGGTCAGCGAGGGGTGTACACTGAGGGGAGTGATTGGTCAGTAGCGGGTGTACACTGAGGGGAGTGATTGGTCAGTCGGGGTGTACACTGAGGGGAGTGATTGGTCAGTGGGGTGTACACTGAGGGGAGTGATTGGTCAGTGGGGTGTACACTGAGGGGAGTGATTGGTCAGCGAGGGGTGTACACTGAGGGGAGTGATTGGTCAGCGAGGGGTGTACACTGAGGGGAGTGATTGGTCAGTAGCGGGTGTACACTGAGGGGAGTGATTGGTCAGTGGGGTGTACACTGAGGGGAGTGATTGGTCAGTGGGGTGTACACTGAGGGGAGTGATTGGTCAGTGGGGGTGTACACTAAGGGGAGTGATTGGTCAGTGGGGGTGTACACTGAGGGGAGTGATTGGTCAATGGGGTGTACACTGAGGGGAGTGATTGGTCAGTGGGGGTGTACACTGAGGGGAGTGATTGGTCAGTGGGGTGTACACTGAGGGGAGTGATTGGTCAGTGGGGGTGTACACTGAGGGGAGTGATTGGTCAGTGGGGGTGTACACTGAGGAGAGTGATTGGTCAGTAGTGGGTGTACACTGAGGGGAGTGATTGGTCAGTCGGGGTGTACACTGAGGGGAGTGATTGGTCAGTAGCGGGTGTACACTGAGGAGAGTGATTGGTCAGAAGCGGGTGTACACTGAGGGGAGTGATTGGTCAGTAGCGGGTGTACACTGAGGAGAGTGATTGGTCAGAAGCGGGTGTACACTGAGGGGAGTGATTGGTCAGAAGCGGGTGTACACTGAGGAGAGTGATTGGTCAGAAGCGGGTGTACACTGAGGAGAGTGATTGGTCAGAAGCGGGTGTACACTGAGGAGAGTGATTGGTCAGTGGGGTGTACACTGAGGGGAGTGATTGGTCAGTAGCGGGTGTACACTGAGGGGAGTGATTGGTCAGTGGGGGTGTACACTGAGGGGAGTGATTGGTCAGTGGGGGTGTACACTGAGGGGAGTGATTGGTCAGTGGGGTGTACACTGAGGGGAGTGATTGGTCAGTGGGGGTGTACACTGAAGGGAGTGATTGGTCAGTAGCGGGTGTACACTGAGGAGAGTGATTGGTCAGAAGCGGGTGTACACTGAGGAGAGTGATTGGTCAGAAGCGGGTGTACACTGAGGGGAGTGATTGGTCAGAAGCGGGTGTACACTGAGGAGAGTGATTGGTCAGAAGCGGGTGTACACTGAGGAGAGTGATTGGTCAGAAGCGGGTGTACACTGAGGAGAGTGATTGGTCAGTGGGGTGTACACTGAGGGGAGTGATTGGTCAGTAGCGGGTGTACACTGAGGGGAGTGATTGGTCAGTGGGGGTGTACACTGAGGGGAGTGATTGGTCAGTGGGGGTGTACACTGAGGGGAGTGATTGGTCAGTGGGGGTGTACACTGAGGGGAGTGATTGGTCAGTGGGGGTGTACACTGAAGGGAGTGATTGGTCAGTAGCGGGTGTACACTGAGGAGAGTGATTGGTCAGAAGCGGGTGTACACTGAGGAGAGTGATTGGTCAGTGGGGTGTACACTGAGGGGAGTGATTGGTCAGTAGCGGGTGTACACTGAGGGGAGTGATTCGTCAGTGGGGGTGTACACTGAGGGGAGTGATTGGTCAGTGGGGGTGTACACTGAGGGGAGTGATTGGTCAGTGGGGGTGTACACTGAGGGGAGTGATTGGTCAGTGGGGGTGTACACTGAAGGGAGTGATTGGTCAGTGGGGGTGTACACTGAGGGGAGTGATTGGTCAGTAGCGGGTGTACACTGAGGGGAGTGATTGGTCAGTGGGGTGTACACTGAGGGGAGTGATTAGTCAGTAGCGGGTGTACACTGAGGGGAGTGATTGGTCAGTAGTGGGTGTACACTGAGGGGAGTGATTGGTCAGTAGTGGGTTCGGAAACTTCGCTATCAATAAGACCAGAAGTGATTAATGTTTGGCAAAGGACAAATTTGAAAAAAAACCGTTGATATAAGAGTTACATTTTTATAAAAATGGCAGCACAGCACAGGTGGGTGTAGCTTGCAAACGGCCCAGCAACAAACACACAAATATAAATATAAGGCACACAGTAATTTTTTACGTTAAACATGTTTGTCTCGCAATATTGGAAGCGCCAAGTACAGCGTGTATAAAATATTGATTGTTTCCGAGTTCTAATACCCGTGGGGGGGGGGGGGCACGAGTTTTCATTAATACAGACCCAGCGCTTTCTTCATCTCCAGCCTCCGCCAGTCGTTCAGCCCGGCGAATTCGTGCCGGGTCATGCTGAAAGCGCTGGCGAACTCTGCATCGTCTAGGTAGACCTCCAGACGGCCGGGGTCCACGCCTTCGGGCAGCGGGCGCTGCTGCAGCCGCTCCAGAGTGAAGCTCAGATTGTTAAGCCGCTCGTGCACCAACTGCAACTCTTGGGCCGGGTGGCGCGGCGCCCCAGTGCCCAGGTCCGGCTCCCAGCTGGGAAACAGGTGCCGAAATGCGAGCGGCTCGGAGCCGGCGAATACCAACAGCTGACGGTTGGCGGGGATTCCCAGCACTGGGAGAGGAATAATTGGGTTTGTGTAGCTATTTTTAGAAACACTGTCGGAGGAGGGATACCCTAATGGGGTTTGTGTAGCTATTTTTAGAAACACTGTTGGCGGAGGGATACCCTAATCGAGGTTTGTGTAGCTATTTTTAGAAACACTGCCGGAGGAGGGATATCCTAATGGGGTTTGTGTAGCTATTTTTATAAACACTGTCGGAGGAGGGATATCCTAATGGGGTTTGTGTAGCTATTTTTAGAAACACTGTCGGAGGAGGGATACCCTAATCGGGGTTTGTGTAGCTATTTTTAGAAACACTGTAAGAGGAGGGATACCCTAATCGAGGTTTGTGTAGCTATTTTTAGAAACACCGTCGGAGGAGGGATATCTTAGTCGGGGTTTCTGTAGCTATTTTTATAAACATTTTCGGAGGAGGGAATCTGGCAAGATATTTTCCAGGTATTTACAGTAACCCAGCAACTTTTAGAAAATATGGGACTAACTTTTTCCATAATTAATGGCGGTAGACAGCACTGCGCGCTTTTCTGCTTCAAATCGAGTCAGCGATGAGCCGGCAACCCGGCTGCTGATGGCGGCCGCCGCAGCTTGGCCCGCCGCAGCTTGGGCCTCCGCATCTGCGGCCGAAGTGGCGGTCGATGCTGCAGCAGCTGTCGCGGCCGTCGCCTCGCTCGGATTCCAGCCCTGCCACAGAAACAGCCGGCTGCCTGCGTCGAACAGCACGAAGGCTGAAGGAGGAGCGGAATGTTGGTTTGAATTAATGTACAGTGACTGGGAGGTTGAGCGAGTGTACACTGAGGGGTGGCTAGCGGGGGGTTGAGCGAGTGTACACTGAGGGTTGGCTGGCGGGGGGTTGAGCGAGTGTACACTGAGGGGTGGCTGGCGGGGGGTTGAGCGAGTGTACACTGAGGGGTGGCTGGCGGGGGGTTGAGCGAGTGTACACTGAGGGATGGCTGGCGGGGGGTTGAGCGAGTGTACACTGAGGGGTGGCTGGCGGGGGGTTGAGCGAGTGTACACTGAGGGGGCTGGCGGGTGTCTGCCTACCATTGGCTGGCTGTGGCAGCGCAAGCAGAGCAGACAGCTGGCAGGGGAACGGGCTGGGCCTATCGGGCTCGTGCCATGGATCGGACACCAGGCTGAACTGCAACTCCCCGCCGCCGCCGCCGCCAGCTCCGCTACTGCTTCTAGCCGAGGACGCGAACTTATACACTCGAACAGGCGGCGGGTCATCCTTGTCTTTCACTTCGTCGTCTCCGTCCTGTTGAATGTCCAGCTGGGCGCCAGGTCTCCCAAGAGCGGCCAGGAACGCCCCGGACTCTCCCCCAGGCCGCTCCGTAGCCCAGCTGTCTGGCGGCACCGGCCGACCCTCGAAGCCCATTTCCATTGGGGTGCCGGCCGCGAATTTCTCAGCCCGCTGCCTGGCCAGCTCTCGGTACCAGGAGGCGGTGGCCGAGCCAAGCCACAGGTGACCCCGGCCATCGGGCAGCATCAGCAGGTAGCAGCCGCGAGGCCGCAGCGAGTCCGAACTGCGAGGCACCTCAACCAGCAGGCACTCCTCGAGGCGGTGGCCGCGGACTAAGAATAGGCGACCGGCCGAGCTGCGGTCAGCGGAGCTGCCTTCAGAGTAGATGATGCAGCTGCCCTGGGTAAGTTGCGAGTACATTGGGGGTAGAGGTTTAGATTCAGATGTGTACATTGGGGGTAGAGGTTTAGATTCAGATGTGTACATTGGGGGTAGAGGTTTAGATTCGGTGTACATTGGGGGTAGGGGTTTAGATTCGGGTGCGTACATTGGGGGTAGAGGTATAGATTCAGTGTATATTGGGGGTAGAGGTTTAGATTCGGTGTACATTGGGGGTAGTAGAGGTTTAGATTCGGGTGTGTACATTGGTGGTAGAGGTTTAGATTCGGGTGTGTACATTGGTGGTAGAGGTTTAGATTCGGGTGTGTACATTGGTGGTAGAGGTATAGATTCAGTGTATATTGGGGGTAGAGGTTTAGATTCGGTGTACATTGGGGGTAGTAGAGGTTTAGATTCGGGTGTGTACATTGGTGGTAGAGGTTTAGATTCGGGTGTGTACATTGGGGGTAGAGGTTTAGATTCGAGTGTGTACATTGGGGGTAGAGGTTTAGATTCGGGTGTGTACATTGGGGGTAGAGGTTTAGATTCGGGTGTGTACATTGGTGGTAGAGGTTTAGATTCGGGTGTGTACATTGGGGGTAGAGGTTTAGATTCGGGTGTGTACATTGGGGGTAGAGGTTTAGATTCGGGTGTGTACATTGGTGGTAGAGGTTTAGATTCGGGTGTGTACATTGGGGGTAGTAGTGCAGATTTCGGAGCACACGAGATCAACTACCTGGAAAATCCTAGCAAACGCGGGCGGCTCGCTGCCCTCGGCTACGTGCACCTGGGGGCAGCGCTCCTCGTCCAGCTGCACCGTGAGCAGCGCCCCGGCGCCTTTCTCTCTCTGGCCGGCGCCGGCTCCCTGCCAGTAGAAATAGGCGCACCGGTCCCTGCCGGTGTCCCGGCCGCCGGAGCCGCCGCCACCGCCGCCTAACCGGCCAGTCAAGGAGATGAGACGGTACTGCCATCGCAGCAGGCGGATGCCGCAGGTGTTCAGCTGCCCAGCTGACTCGGCCGGCAGCTCGCGCCGCTCCAACTCGGGCGTCACAAGCCAGGCGCGCACGGACAGAGTCTCCAGCTGAAAAGAGCGCTTGAGACCGTCGGTCACCTCCGTCCAGGTGCCGCCGCGGCCCAGCCGGGAGCCTTCGAGTTCCAGGCAGGCAGGCGGTCTGCGCTGCCAAGCTGCCAGCATATCGGCGGGCTGGCAGGGGATCAGATCCCAGTCTGGGGGCGCCAGCGACTGGCTCAGTGGCCGGTTCGACGCGTCCAGACGGCCGGGACGCTGGCCGAGAATGAGGCCGCGTTTGTCTGGCCAGTCAGTGAATTTCTCCCTGAACAGCACGGTCTCGCCGTTCTCGTTCACCTGGGTGGGGGGTGAATAGATAGATAGATAGATAGATAGATAGATAAGATAGATAGATAGATAGATAGATAGATAGATAGATAGATAGATAGATAGATGGATAGATAGATGGATAGATAGATAGATGGATAGATAGATATATGGATAGATAGATAGATGGATAGATAGATAGATAGATGGATAGATAGATGGATGGATAGATAGATAGATAGATAGATAGATAGATAGATAGATGGATAGATAGATGGATGGATAGATAGATGGATAGATAGATAGATAGATAGATAGATGGATAGATAGATAGATAGATAGATAGATGGATAGATAGATGGATAGATAGATAGATAGATAGATAGATAGATAAGATAGATAGATAGATGGATAGATAGATAGATGGATAGATAGATATATGGATAGATAGATAGATGGATAGATAGATAGATAGATGGATAGATAGATGGATGGATAGATAGATAGATAGATAGATAGATAGATGGATAGATAGATGGATGGATAGATAGATAGATAGATAGATAGATAGATAGATGGATAGATAGATGGATGGATAGATAGATAGATAGATAGATAGATGGATAGATAGATGGATAGATAGATAGATAGATAGATAGATGGATAGATAGATGGATAGATAGATGGATAGATAGATGGATGGATAGATAGATGGATGGATAGATAGGTAGAGGCCCATTTCCCAAAAACTTTTCTTATTAGTCTAACTAATAAGCCGACGAGGCAAATATCTATAGGTTAAAGCTTACTCCCGCCGTTTACCCGCAGTATTTGCACAGTACATTTCCCCCAATGCCTGCCAGACCGACCTTTCCCAGCAGGCACCAGTCGGGCCGCCGCTCGCCTCGCACGGATGCCTCCTCGTCCCCATCGGTGATCGCCCGCCCAGTCAGGGCCAGCCAGGGCTCCAGCGGCGACACCAGGCAGCTGGAATAATCGTACGGCGAGTTGAACAGCAGCTCGGCCAGCTTCACGCCCAGGCGGCGGGTGTAGCGATCCGCCCGACGGCTGCACCACAAGTACACCTCGGAGCCGAAGTCGCACACCACTGCGTCCGTGTCTGGCAACTCGAGCAGTCGGTGAGTGGCTGGCCGGCCCCAGAACTCTTCGATCGGAACCAGGGAGCCTGCGGTTTGGATCAGAGTGACAATGGGAGCTCGTTTGAGTGTGACAATGGGAGGCCTGTTGAGTGTGACAATGGGAGGTCTGTTGAGTGTGACAATGGGAGCTCTGTTGAGTGTGACAATGGGAGGCCTGTTGAGTGTGACAATGGGAGGCCTGTTGAGTGTGACAATGGGAGGTCTGTTGAGTGTGACAATGGGAGCTCTGTTGAGTGTGACAATGGGAGGTCTGTTGAGTGTGACAATGGGAGCTCTGTTGAGTGTGACAATGGGAGCTCTGTTGAGTGTGACAATGGGAGCTCTGTTGAGTGTGACAATGGGAGGTCTGTTGAGTGTGACAATAGGAGGCCTGTTGTGTGTCACAATGGGAGGTCTGTTGAGTGTGACAATGGGAGCTCTGTTGAGTGTGACAATGGGAGCTCTGTTGAGTGTGACAATGGGAGCTCTGTTGAGTGTGACAATGGGAGCTCTGTTGAGTGTGACAATGGGAGCTCTGTTGAGTGTGACAATGGGAGCTCTGTTGAGTGTGACAATGGGAGGTCTGTTGAGTGTGACAATGGGATCCATATGAGAGGGATAATGTGATCCATACGAGAGTGACAATGTGTCATATACAAGAGTGACAATGTGTCATATACAAGAGTGACAATGTGACATATACGAGAGTGACAATGTGACATATACGAGAGTGACAATGTGACATATACGAGAGTGACAATGTGACATATACGAGAGTGACAATGTGACATATACGAGAGTGACAATGTGACATATACGAGAGTGACAATGTGACATATACGAGAGTGACAATGTGACATATACGAGAGTGACAATGTGTCATATACAAGAGTGACAATGTGTCATATACAAGAGTGACAATGTGACATATACGAGAGTGACAATGTGACATATACGAGAGTGACAATGTGACATATACGAGAGTGACAATGTGACATATACGAGAGTGACAATGTGACATATACGAGAGTGACAATGTGACATATACGAGAGTGACAATGTGACATATACGAGAGTGACAATGTGGCAAATACGAGAGTGACAATGTGACATATACGAGAGTGACAATTGTGGCTCACACGCGGCAGTGTCCACCCTATAATAAGCGTTAGTGTCGGCCAGCAGCTGCTCATAAACCGAGTCCTCCTCGTCTGCAAGCGGAGGCCGGACCTCCTGCGGCGATTCGTAGCCCAACAAACGCCAGAACCTGGCCGACTTGGACGAGCTGACATCGGAGCTGGACAGCTGCAGGGGCTCGCTAGAGGAGCCCGCGTATCCCAGAGCGCGCTTGGCTGCGACCCATTTGGCCAGCTCAGACGCCTTGCTGGCCTCCAACACGTTGGTGAGCTCGCCCTGCCACAGGTAGACAGCGTCTCGACTAACCAGCAGGTAGCAGTCGCCGCTGCACAGGGACTGATGGCGCGGCCTGACAAGGCGAGCCTGGGCCTGTCGGCGACCTTTGATCTGTACCAGCATCAGGGACTTGTGCGCCTGGCTGATAGCGCCGAAGGGTCCCACCGGGGCGGCGGGGTCGGCGCGCTGCAGGCTGACGGCGTCCAGGTCTACCTTGGCCTGCAGACCCTGGATGGCCTCCTTGGCTAGGCCTGCGGAGTGGGCGGGGGCTGGATTAGAGTGGGTAGAATGGAGTAGAATGGAGGGTAGCGAGGTGGATAGGAGGGAAGGTAGACAGGGGGTAGGTAAGCAGGAAGGCAGGGAGACAGGAGGGTAAGGGGACAGGAGGGTAGGGGACAGGAAGGTAGGGAGACAGGAGGGTAGGTAGACAGGAGGGTAGGAGACAGGAGGGTAGGAGACAGGAGGGTAGGAGACAGGAGGGTAGGAGACAGGAGGGTAGGAGACAAGAGGGTAGGAGACAGGAGGGTAGGGGACGGGGGTAGGAGACAGGAGGGTAGGGAGACAGGAGGGTAGGAGACAGGAGGGTAGGAGACAGGAGGGTAGGAGACAGGAGGGTAGGAGACAGGAGGGTAGGAGACAGGAGGGTAGGAGACAAGAGGGTAGGAGACAGGAGGGTAGGGAGACAGGAGGGTAGGGGACAGGGGTAGGAGACAGGAGGGTAAGAGACAAGAGGGTAGGAAACAGGAGGGTAGGAGACAGGAGGGTAGGAGACAGGAGGGTAGGAGACAGGAGGGTAGGGGACAGGAGGGTAGGAAACAGGAGGGTAGGAGACAGGAGGGTAGGAAACAGGAGGGTAGGGGACTGGAGGGCAGGGAGGCAGGAGGGAAGATGGAAAGAATAAGCAAATAGGCATATGATAACGTGAGCTGCACACCTTGGTTAACCTTCGACGATGGCCGAGCCTTGTCTTCAGTCTTGGGCGCCGATGCCGCAGGCGGCGGGGTAGCCGAGGAGTCCCGCTGGGCCACGGAGGAGGCTGGGGAGCCCGATGGAGAAGCGGCCGATTGCTCCAGCTGGGCTCGGGCCCGCACCGGATTCTTCTGAGCGCGTCGCCGGTTCTGCGGCATCGGTCGGCGACGCAGCTGGACGAGGTCGCTGCTAAGGAGGGTGAAGGTAAGGGTGACAATGAGAGTGACAGTGAGGGTGACAATGAGAGTGACAGTGAGGGTGACAATGAGAGTGACAGTGAGGGTGACAACGAGAGTAACAGTGAGGGTGACAGTGAGGGTGACAATGAGAGTGACAGTGAGGGTGAGAATGAGAGTGCCAATGAGAGTGAAAATTAGAGTGACAGTGAGTGGCAATGAGTGATGTAAAGTCTGAAGGCCGCGTGTTAAGCTGAGCGAGAAAATCATAGGCGGGGCCCAAACTGGCCAGGTTAGTGATATATATATATATTTGAGGTTCTACGCGTACAAATCAATAATACGGCGTACATGACTCATGCGACACAAGATGTACATTTATAATATAACTCACTCGCCTATTTAGAACAAATTGATAATAATATTGCGAGGCAATTACACTTCTCCCCAAAAACGAAAAAGCTCAAAAATGCGGATTAAAAGGATAAGGAAAAAGGAATAAAACATTAAGGGTAAAAAAACATTTGTCTCAGCCCTTAGCACCAGTTACCCGTCAAAACCCGTTAAACTCTGTAGCTGATAGGCTTGTCCTTGGCCGCTCTCGGGTGCGGCCTCTCAGCAATGCCGCGCTCCGGCGAGGCGGCGCCAGCGTCCGCTTCTGGTGGTGGTCGCTGTCAGAGGCCGGATGTGCGTCAGGTGGCGAGTGCATGTCCGGTCGCCTCGCCGCAGGACGTAGGAATCGCCTCGCTTGTCAGTGACGGTCCAGGGTTCGAGCTCGAAAGGCGTTTGAATTTTCGTGCGTCTCGTCCGCTTGCGGAGAACCGCCGAACCCGGCTTGACATTGGCTGCCTTGGCCCTCCTGGAGCGGTTGAAACCTGCTGCCATCTGGTTGTTATAGGCCTCGTGGCGCTTTGCGAGCTCGGCTCGGTCGTGCTGCACAGGTTGCGATGGTTGGATTGACGGGAGGCCGTCGTTGAGAGCTCGGCCCATGAGCAGTTCGGCTGGTGCCACGCCGGTTGCCGAGTGCGGAGTGACGCGATGAGCGAGCAGCCAGTCGTCGAGTGCGGTGCGCCAGTTGCGTCCTTCTGCGATGGCCGCTCTGATGACCTTGTTGATGCACCTGTTGACTCGCTCGGTCGCTCCGTTCGCCTCGGGGTGCAGCGGACAGATCCGGCGATGCTTGATGCCGAACTCTGAGAGGAAGTTTGTGAATTCTGCCGAGTTAAACGGAGGTCCATTGTCGCTGACGATTTCCAACGGGATGCCGTATCTGCTAAACAGAGTCCGGAGATGCGGAAGCACTGCCTCTGCTGATGTTGAGCTGACTATGTCGACCTCGGGAAATTTTGAAAAGAGATCGGTTGTCACCAGGAGCATTTTCCCTTGGACTGGGCCGTAAAAGTCCATTCCAAGAACCAGCCATGCTCCGTCCGGAAGTTGCGACGGTGAGAGTGGTGGCGGTGCGAGGCTCTTCGGCGATGTCGCTTGGCAGGGGAAGCAAGACTGGACGAACGTCTGGCAGTCGCTTCTCATAGCTGGCCACCATACTTTGGTTTGCAGTCTGTCCATAGTTTTTCGCCAGCATTGGTGGCCTGCATGTGCCAGCTGGAGCACCGTCCGACGTAAGCTGCTCGGGATCACGATCAACGAGCGCCGTAGTAGCACGCCGTCATGTTCTGAAAGCTCCTTCTGCAGGCAGGACAAGGCTCGAAGTTCTCTGTTCTGCTTGTCCCATTGGCCAGTTCGTAGAGCTGATAGAGCTGCTTGGATCGTGCCGTCTGACTTTGAAGCCTCCTGAATCGTTGCAAAGTTCAGTCCTTTCGGAGTAGAGCCGATGGCGACTGCGTTGATGAAGCGTCTGTCCAGGAGTTCCCCGGGGTTGTCCTTTGTCTGCATTTCAGGTTGTCTACTGAGGACATCCGCTGGATTCTGTGGCCCCGGCTGATAGATGAGCTTGAATTTGAGGTGCTGCACTCTTAAAGCCATCCGTTCAATCCTTGGTGGAGGCCTGGAACCAGGTTGAAAAAGCGGGACTAATGGGCGGTGATCCGTGATGACTGTGAGATCTGGGCAGCCGCTGAGGTAGTGCTCGAAACGTAGGCACCCGAATTTCACCGCAAGCGCCTCGCGTTCAATTTGGGCGTATCGCTGCTCAACTGGCGTGAGCGACCTGCTGGCGAAGGCGACCGGTTTGCGAACGCCTTTCTCATCCACCTGGCTGAGAATGGCACCCAGGCCGACTGGCGAGGCGTCCACATGAACTTCTGTTGGGAGATTCACGTCAAAGAAGGCCAGGACGCTCTCCTTGCAGATCGCTGCTCTTGTTTGCAGGAATGCTTCTTGTTGCCTTTCTGACCAGCACCATTTATGACCTTTTTTAGCAGTTCTCGCATTGGCTGCGTCAGATCTGAGAAGTTCGGAACGAACCTGGACAGGTAGGTGGCCAAACCGAGGAATGAGCGCAGCTCTGACACATTTGTTGGCTCCTTAAAGTCTTTGACGGCCTTGATCTTCTCGGCTGCAGGCTGAACGCCTCGTGCGCTGATGCGCATACCAAGAAAATCGATGAAAGGCTGTGCCAGGCGACACTTGTTCGGGTTGAGTGTGATTCCATGGTCTTTTAGGCGCTTGAAGCACTGTTTTAGTCGGATGTTGTGCTCTTCCATCGTGCTCGCAAAGACGGTGATGTCATCGTGTGCCCATCGGACACCATCAAGGCCGCTCAGGACGCCTGTCATAACCCTTTGCAGTATCTCGGAGGCGTTGGTGAATCCCATGCTGAGTCTGGTCAGTCGCATGAGACCCAGTGGGGTGCTGAAGGTGAAGACGTGACGGGATTCCGGTTTGACAAGAATTTGGTGGAAAGCCTTTGTGATGTCGAGCTCGCTGAATACCGTGGAACCCGCCATTTCGTCCGTGATCTCCTCAAAGGTTGGGATGGGCTGCTTTTCTGGCACGGCAAATGAGTTGACGTCGCGCAGGTCTTGGCAGATGCGGATGCCACCGCCTTCTTTCGGGACGACAACCATGCGGGAGACCCACGGTGACGGGCCGTTGACGCGCTCGATGATTCCTTGGTCGAGGAGAGCCTGAAGTTCCGCGATGACCGCCGACCGCTGGTGTACGGGAACTCTGGAGGGTGGGTGACAGACTGGGACAGCTTCTGGTCGAAGACGAACGTCGACCTCGACATCCTTAACGCAGCCAAGGCCTTCGAAGATTGACTTAAACTCACCAAGGATGCTGCTGATGCGGAGTTCGGTTGGAAGATCTTGGTCGACATCTCTGTACTTGGAGAACAGCTCTTGAATACCTGATGCGGCTAGATTTTCCGTGGGCTGCACCGAGTTGACTTCAACTGTTGGATGTTGGATGTGCAGAATTCCCATGTTGAAAGCGGTTTCTCGACCGAGTAGTGTGGTTCCACAGCCTTTGGTGATGTAGAATGAAGCTAGTTGTCTGCTAGCTGTGGTGCTCACGTTGAGGTCAGCGACACCCAGGACTTGGAGAGGCGTTGTGGACCCGTAGCTGAAAATTGGATGGATGGCGCTGCGCAGTCGAACATTTCTTAGCCGCCGGAAGTTCTCCTCGCTCATGACGTTGCAGCTGGCTCCACTATCCACGAGTACGATGAAGTCCTTGCCCTCGATCCTCAGATTAGTGTTGGCGGAGTTGCGTCTGGGTGCCGTTTTTTTGCGACTGGATAGTGAAGGCCTCCTCATTTAGCGAATCGTGATCGATGAAGACCTCCTTAGCTTCTTTGTCCGCTACGGCGTTGATGCTGGAGCTTGTTTGAGGCCTGCGTTGTCTGCATGCTTTGGCGAGATGGTTTGGCTTGCCGCATGCCAGGCAGGTTTTGCCTTTTGCCGCATTGCATGAGCTGCGCCCGCGTTCGCCGCATCGATAGCAGCTGGTTGGGCCGCTGTTTGCTTGGCCGCCAGGGACCCGCTGACTGTTCTGGCGCGTTCCGCTGTCTCTGAACTGCTTCGGTGCCGCTCTGTGCACTGCTGCGATGCTACTGGAGTTCTCAATGGCCGTAGCCTGCTCTTCTGCTGCTTCAAACGCGCGCGCTTGTCTCAACGCATCGCCGAGAGAGATGTTGGACTCCTGCAGCAATCTTCGCCCAAGTTTATCGGAGCAGCATGCCGCCACTATCTGATCTCTGATTAGGGAGTCCTTGACTCGCATGTCTCGGCCGCTGAGTTGAGTCGGGAGTACCAGGAGTCCACTGGCTCTCCGGTTTGCTGAACGCATAGTCGAAACTGATAGCGGGCAAATACGATGTTGTTGCGCTCCTTTAAGTGCTCTTTTATTGCTGCGAGCAGAGTTTCGAGGCTGTCTTTCTTGTCATCTGGCAGGTCTTTAATGATTTGCGCGATTTCTCTGCCGGCCGTGTAGGCCAGGAGCTTGCACTTCTGAGTTTCGTCTTTGATGCCTGACGCTTCGATAAAGTCACAAAAATGATCGGACCATTTGTTCCAGCGTTTACCGGCATTCTGTTGATCTGCACTAGTGCTGAATTGCTCAGGGGGTGGCAGTGAGATGAATTGAGCCATGAGTGACTGGACAAAGTGGGCTTGCTTGCGACGCCACTGTAAAGTCTGAAGGCCGCGTGTTAAGCTGAGCGAGAAAATCATAGGCGGGGCCCAAACTGGCCAGGTTAGTGATATATATATATATTTGAGGTTCTACGCGTACAAATCAATAATACGGCGTACATGACTCATGCGACACAAGATGTACATTTATAATATAACTCACTCGCCTATTTAGAACAAATTGATAATAATATTGCGAGGCAATTACAAGTGACAGTGAGGGTGACAATGAGAGTGGCAGTGAGGGTGACAATGAAAGTGACAGTGAGGGTGACAATGAGAGTGACAGTGAGAGTGCCAATGAAAGTGACAGTGAGGGTGACAATAAGAGTGACAGTGAAGGTGACAATGAGAGTGACAATGAGAGTGAAAATTAGAGTGACAGTGAGAGTGAAAATAAGAGTGACAGTGAGGGTGACAATGAGAGTGACAATTAGAGGACAGTGAGGGTGAAAATGAGAGTGACGGTGAGGGTGACAATGAGAGTGAAAATTAGAGTGACAGTGAGAGTGAAAATGAGAGTGACAGTGAAGGTGATAATGAGAGTGACAGTGAGAGTGCTAGTGAGGGTGACAATGAGAGTGACAGTGAGGGCGACAATGAGAGTGAAAGTGAGCGTGAAGATGATTATAATAATTAGATTGACTCACGCTATCTCAGCGCCACCTTCGGGGTCAATCTGAGGTGGCTCATCGATTGCAACAGCTGATTGCTGAGTTTTCTCATTCTCGTCCTCGTCCTTTGGCTTAACTGCGTCAGCTGGGGTCAGGTCCTCCGGCTCCATGCTGGGAAAAAACTGCTCGGCAGTCTCGCTCATCTGGCGACGGAATAGTTATAGGAATAAATTACCAGAGATATCAGGTAAGGATTGAGGTCAAGGGGTATAAGCAGAGTCAGATTTGGGTCAATGAGAGTAGAATGGGTCGAATCTGGGTCAATGAAAGTCGCGTGGGTTGGATCTGGGTCAATGAAAGTCGCGTTGGTCAGAGCTGGGTCAGTGAAAGCCGAATGGTCAGAGCTGGGTCCATGAAACTCAAAATGAGTCAGATCTGGGTCAATGAAAGTCGCGTGGGTCGGATCTGGGTCAATGAAAGTCGTGTGGGTCGGATCTGGGTCATTGAAAGCCGTGTGTGTCGGAGCTGGGTCAATGAAAGTCGCGTGGGTCGGATCTGGGTAATTGAAAGTCGTGTGGGTCGGATCTGGGTCATTGAAAGTCGTGTGGATCGGACCTGGGTCAATGAAAGTCGAATGGGCCGTACTTGGGTTAATGAAAGTCGAATGGGTCGGATCTGGGTCAATGAAAATCGCGTGGGTCGAATCTGGGTCAATGAAAGTCGAATGGGTCGGATCTTTGTCAATTAAAATCGCGTGGGTCGGATCTGGGTCAATGAAAGTCTCGTGGGTCAGATCTGGGTCAGTGAAAGCCGAATGGGTCGGATTTGGGTCAATGAAAATCGCGTGGGTCGGATCTGGGTCAGTGAAAGGCGAATGGGTCGGATTTGGGTCAATGAAAATCGCGTGGGTCGGATCTGGGTCAGTGAAAGGCGAATGGGTCGGATCTGGGTCAATGAAAGTCGAACGGGTCGAATCTGGTTAGGATAGGGTCAAGAAAGGCCTCTGGGTCGGGCTGGAGTCAAAAAAGGTCACAGACAGCTCACATAAATCGAAGCAAAAGCGAATCCAGAGCCGGCGGTTTCGTCCGAATCAAAGCTCAGACTGTCCGGCCGGCCGCCGGCCACTCCGTCCGATTCAGCCGCGGCGGCTGCCGCAGCGGCTCCGGGGGGCGGCGAGCAGGTCAGGGTTCGGCGCGGCAGCTGGCCTCTGGCTGGCGACGACAGCAGGCCGCTGAGCCGCTCAGCGGCCTCCGAGTTGGCGAGGTCGCCCAGCCGGCTGCGGACTGTGAAGCTGCGCGCCTCATCGCTTGAGCTGGCCGGCTGCTTGCTGCGCCAGCCAACGGCCTCCTCGCGAATCAGCTGGCTCTGCAGGTCGGCGATTTGGCTGCGCGGCCGGTCTGGGGAGGACCTGGCAGGGAGAGGGGGGGGGGCGAGGTGCCGGGTAGGGAGCCTGGTCGCTGCAGTGTGTCAGTAGATTGACAAATTGTGTCAGATACTTTGTATAAGCCAAGTGTGTCAGACATTCAATAACAGTGTCAGACATTTCTATGAGTCAGTGATAAACTAATGAGTCAGGCAGTGATAAACTAATGAGTCAGGCAGTGATAAACTAATGAGTCAGGCAGTGATAAACTAATGAGTCAGACAGTCATAAACTAATGAGTCAGACAGTGATAAACTAATGAGTCAGACAGTGATAAACTAATGAGTCAGGCAGTGATAAACTAATGAGTCAGACAGTCATAAACTAATGAGTCAGACAGTCATAAACTAATGAGTCAGACAGTCATAAACTAATGAGTCAGACAGTCATAAACTAATGAGTCAGACAGTGTTAAACTAATGAGTCAGGCAGTGATAAACTAATGAGTCAGGCAGTGATAAACTAATGAGTCAGACAGTCATAAACTAATGAGTCAGACAGTCATAAACTAATGAGTCAGGCAGTGATAAACTAATGAGTCAGGCAGTGATAAACTAATGAGTCAGACAGTGATAAAGTAATGAGTCAGGCAGTGATAAACTAATGAGTCAGGCAGTGATAAAGTAATGAGTCAGGCAGTGATAAACTAATGAGTCAGGCAGTGATAAACTAATGAGTCAGACAGTCATAAACTAATGAGTCAGACAGTCATAAACTAATGAGTCAGACACGCCAGCCCTCAAAACTACGTGAATCACCTCGGCGAAACGCGCTGCTTCCAGTTTTGCTCGCCGCTTTTCTGCAGCGCCTGCAGCCGATCCGCCAGACTGCCGCTGGCACCGGGCAGAGGCGCCGTGCTGCTCCGCAGCTTGTACTGGTGCTTGGCCGGCGATGTCCGGACCGCCTCCTCGGCCGCCTGCTGGGCCGACGACTGATCCGCTGAAGGCTTCGTCTGCTGACTGGCGGCGACCTGCTGCTCGTCTCCGCTGCTGGTCTCACCGGATTCGTCGAGGCTACGCGAGTGCGGCCGGGTCTGCTCGCGAAAGCTGGCGAAGAATTCGAAATTTGATGGGGCGGGAGGCTGAGGGTTAGTCAATTGGAACATTTTAAACTTGAGTCTATTCAGCGTCAAATTTGTGAGTCATAGAAGGCTTCGTGGGTCAAGCCTAGGTTAAGGAAGGTTGAATGAGTCAAACTTAGACCATAGAAGGCTACGTGGGTCAAGCATGGGTCATAGAAAGATACGTGGGTCAACAATCATGGGTCATAGAAAGATACGTGGGTCAAGCATGGGTCATAGAAAGCTACATGGGTCAAGCATGGTTCATAGAAAGCTACATGGGTCAAGCATGGGTCATAGAAAGTTACATGGGTCAAGCATGGGTCATAGAAAGATACGTGGGTCAATTGTGGGTCAAAGAAAGATAAGTGGGTCAAGCATGGGTCATAGAAAGCTACATGGGTCAAGCATGGGTTATAGAAAGATACGCGGGTCAAGCATGGGTCATAGAAAGATACGTGGGTCAAGCACGGATCACAGAAAGCTAAATGGGTCAAACATGGGTCATAAAAAGCTACATGGGTCAAGCATAGCTAAGTGGGTCAATTTTAGGTCAAAGAATGCGTCAGTTGTGGGTCGAAGACAATAGTAGACATTTTAAAATACTTTTTAGCTCTCATGCCTTTTTTCAGTGTGTGGAACCCAGCAGAGTGAATAAAAAAATAAGAGCGCAATTTTAGAAGACACAGTGGCACAGTTTAACAAAGTAAATGAATCAATCTTAAAGTTGAGAAGAGACATAGAAGTGAGACAGCAAAGAATTTCAAAACTGCTTGCTGTATGCGAAAATGCTTTGAAAGTCAAAGATTTGAACTGCGCATTTGAAGCGTTCATTTTAGATAGAGCTTATCTGTTTACATTAACGGAAATGCAGACTTACCAGCTACAGTAGTAACCTATGCTGTTATGTTTCTGCTTGTGGGTTCTGCTTCTGCTTGTGATTAGGTTTGGTTAAAGCCTAAGTTTAAGTGTTCACATTGATACTTTTGGACACGTGGATTCTCCTAGAGCTTTGAGACACCTGGATTCTCATAGATTTGAGACACCTGGATTCTCATGGAGATTTGAGACACCTAGATTCTCATGGAGATGTGAGACACCTGGATTCTCATAGAGATTTGAGACACCCGGATTCTCATAGAGATTTGAGACACCTGGATTTTCATAGAGACTTGAGACACCCGGATTTTCTTGGAGATTTGAGACACCTGGATTCTTATAGAGATTTGAGACACCTGGATTCTCATGGAGATGTGAGACACCTGGATTCTCATAGAGATTTGAGACACCTGGATTCTCATGGAGATGTGAGACACCTGGATTCTCATGGAGATGTGAGACACCTGGATTCTCATAGAGATTTGAGACACCTGGATTCTCATGGAGATTTGAGACACCTGGATTCTCATGGAGATTTGAGACACCTGGATTCTCATAGAGTTATGAGACACCTGGATTCTCAAAGAGTTATGAGACACCTGGATTCTCATGGAGATTTGAGACACCTGGATTCTCATAGAGATTTGAGACACCTGGATTTTCATGGAGATTTGAGACACCTGGATTCTCATGGAGATGTGAGACACCTGGATTCTCATAGAGATTTGAGACACCTGGATTCTCATGGAGATGTGAGACACCTGGATTCTCATAGAGATTTGAGACACCTGGATTCTGATGGAGATGTGAGACACCTGGATTCTCATAGAGATTTGAGACACCTGGATTCTCATAGAGATTTGAGACACCTGGATTCTCATGGAGATTTGAGACACCTGGATTCTCATGGAGATTTGAGACACCTGGATTCTCATAGAGTTATGAGACACCTGGATTCTCAAAGAGTTATGAGACACCTGGATTCTCATGGAGATTTGAGACACCTGGATTCTCATAGAGATTTGAGACACCTGGATTTTCATGGAGATTTGAGACACCTGGATTCTCATGGAGATGTGAGACACCTGGATTCTCATAGAGATTTGAGACACCTGGATTCTCATGGAGATGTGAGACACCTGGATTCTCATAGAGATGTGAGACACCTGGATTCTCATGGAGATTTGAGACACCTGGTTTCTCATAGAGATTTGAGACACCTGGTTTCTCATAGAGATTTGAGACACCTGGATTCTCATGGAGATGTGAGACACCTGGATTCTCATGGAGATGTGAGACACCTGGATTCTCATAGAGATTTGAGACACCTGGATTCTCATAGAGATGTGAGACACCTGGATTCTCATGGAGATGTGAGACACCTGGATTCTCATAGAGATTTGAGACACCTGGTTTCTCATAGAGATTTGAGACACCTGGTTTCTCATAGAGATTTGAGACACATGGATTCTCATGGAGATTTGAGACACATGGATTTTCTTGGAGATTTGAGACACCTGGATTTTCTTGGAGATTTGAGACACCTGGATTTTCTTGGAGATTTGAGACACCTGGATTTTCTTGGAGATTTGAGACACCTGGATTTTCTTGGAGATTTGAGACACCTGGATTTTCTTGGAGATTTCAGACACCTGGATTCTCATAGAGATTTGAGACACCTGGTTTCTCATAGAGACATGAGACACCTGGATTATCATGATATGAGACACCTGGATTCTCATAGAGATTTGAGACACCGGGACTCTCATAGCATTTATCTTGTATCTTGCATTTTAAGTATTTTCGTGTCTGAGACTGTTTCTCACTGAATTAGGATTAGGATTATCAAAATATGACACTAAGTACCTGACAATAAACGCAGCTGTCAATCAAAGCGACTCACTTCAACCGTTTCCCAATCGATGATGCCCAAGGCGACCCCTTCTTGCTTTTAGTGTCCTGCTCTCCAGCCTGCTGCTGCAGCTGAGACACGAGCTCCGTGATTGGTCTACCTCTCGTTGGCAACTCCTTAGCAACGGAAGTTGGCGGAGAAGAGTCCTTAGCAACCGGCTGCTGCATAGTGCTCCATCGTTGGATACCTTCGGCCGCTTTGCCTCGCAGTCGAACTCGAGCGGCTTCCTCCATTTCCGACTCCTCCTGGCCGTCTGCGAGTTTGCCGAAAACAGACTTGTAACTAACAACAACAAGCTTAGAAAAAAAAGCAAAGCCTCTTGAAGACTTGCTGTATTGCTACTTATCGATATAATCAAAAGCTGTTAAGCTAGGCATGAGATTTTTCAGCGTTACATACAAGTACTGCAAACATATGAAGGGTGAGAGAAGTGACGGTGCCTCACGGCCCGAGTTGAACGTACGCACACCGCTGCCCCCCCCCCCCCTAACCCTCCTCCACCGCAAGAAAACTTATGGCGATCTGCAAAAATTGCAAAGTCAAAGGCCAAAGTAAGAATTCCTGTCTTCAAGCTGGCCTTGCCAAAAGTAACTCGGTCTTATCGCCAGCGGAAACTTCAATGAGATAACTGTTTGTCTCTTGTAAATTTGTCTGGTCTAATTTTAGCATAGCGGATAAACTAAAATCACATCTCGCACTACTCACCAGTAGTAGTCACTGCCGTCTCCATAGTTGAAGATTTATTATCGTCACCGTCTTTCAAGAACAAGCTGGCAACATCTTCCAGCGTGACTGGCTGAAATATGAGGTAATATTTCTATCATAGCGTATAAATTATTATTGCTTTTTAATGAGTTGTTTTCATTAATATCGGAGCGGAAATCCAAGCTTGGAAGGATGGCAAAAGGCTTGCGTGCACGAATGAAGTTAGGTCAGGGCGTGTGTACATTGAGTGGTGTAGAGAGTGGGTGCATTGATTAATTGATTGGTCAGGGCGTGTGTACATTGAGGGGTATAGAGAGTGGGTGCATTGATTAATTAATTGGTCAGGGCGTGTGATCATTGAGTGGTGTAGAGAGTGGGTGCATTGATTAATTGATTGGTCAGGGCGTGTGTACTTTGAGTGGTGTAGAGAGTGGGTGCATTGATCAATTAATTGGGCAGGGCGTGTGTTCATTGAGTGGTATAGAGAGTGGGTGCATTGATTAATTAATTGGTCAGGGCGTGTGTACATTGAGGGGTATAGAGAGTGGGTGCATTGATTAATTAATTGGTCAGGGCGTGTGTTCATTGAGTGGTGTAGAGAGTGGGTGCATTGATTAATTGATTGGTCAGGGCGTGTGTACATTGAGGGGTATAGAGAGTGGGTGCATTGATTAATTGATTGGTCAAGGCGTGTGTACATTGAGGGGTATAGAGAGTGGGTGCATTGATTAATTGATTGGTCAAGGCGTGTGTACATTGAGGGGTATAGAGAGTGGGTGCATTGATTGATTGGTCAAGGCGTGTGTACATTGAGGGGTATAGAGAGTGGGTGCATTGATTAATTAATTGGTCAGGGCGTGTGTACATTAAGGGGTATAGAGAGTGGGTGCATTGATTGAATAGTCTATGGCTTATGGGGTGGGTCAGGGGATGTGACATGTACATTCGGGGTTGGCCATAGCGTGCTTAAAAATCAGGGGGGTAGATTTTTAACACAAGGCCGACCCCTCAGTAAATTATTTCAGACAAACGAAATTAAACGAAGAAAAATTCATGCGAAGGTTAGTGTGTTTCAAAACGATTACTAAATTAATAATCAAATTTCTAGATGTTTATAACAAATTCCAACGTAATAAAATTATTTTGGAAAAACAAATGATATTGCACCTGTACAGACAATCGTATATATGGTTAGTAAAACACAATGCCTAAACAATTAAAAACTAATTTTAGCAAACGCAAAGCATGCATAAATTTTCTTTCTAATTCAAACGGAAAAACAGAAATGCTAATCTATGCTAATTGTTGAAGCATGCTGAATTCAATCTACGATAAAGCATTTTCGTACAGTTGTCTGATTGCGCAACCGTCTTCTTCGCCTCAAAGAACTGACTGAAGCAGTGTCGCTATCCGAGTCTCTTGCGCCGCTGGTTGTAACGGTGCACGCTTTGGTTAGAAACATCTGACGCTTTGCCGACAGGGACAGACTGCAGCCAAAGATTGAGCAAGAATATTTTTATTGGATATTTATTAACAGTACGACAGTGCCACATTTTTACTGGAAATTCTGTATTTTTTACGATTGTCTCGCAAAGCCTTCGGAGACATCATCTCAGGCACGCACTCATACACACACACTCGCTCACACACTTTTCATAGTCCACTTTACGGATGTTAGAAATTCAAAGAACGGCGCGCAGAAGCTTTAGTCACCTGGACAGCTCGTCCACGTGACTTCCGCCCTGTTCGTTGACCGTCTCTTCAACTTCCGGCCACAGTCGATTAACAGCAGCGGATGCTGGGGACTTCACGTCGCTAATCCGACGCAGTGGCTGCTGGCACCACTGACTGATGATGCCGGACACGGCGGGAAGCTGCGACAGCTCAGCCGCGGCTTCATCTTTTATATCTTCAGCCGCGGCTGCCGCGTTTGACACGTCTTCCTGTTGCTGGCGAACCAATCGCAGGGCGCGCTCGGCAATGGACAGGCCACCAGCGGCGCATTCCTCAGCTGCCTGGGCGGCTTGTTCATCATCGATAGCAGCGGCTGCGGCCGGAGCAACAGAAGCGGCATCATTGCCGCCGCCACCGCTAGAGGCTGCCAGTGCTGCTGCTTTCTCAAGATCTTCAACCGATATGGGCAGAGTGCGAGAGCGAAGGCGCCGCTCTGAGCGGTTCAGACGACGTCCGCAGTTACTGCCGCCGCCGCTGCCGCCGCCGCTGCCGCCGCCGGATGTGGAATTCGACGAAGAGGAAAACATGGCTCGCCGTTGCGACACCGACAAGTAGGAGAAATCGTCTATGGGATTCGAGACGACGCCGGAGACAGAAGGTGAAGCTGACGGAGCGGGACTCGGAGACAGGATTGTGCGAGCCGAGAAGGAGGAGGGCGAAGGGGACAGCTGAGTTGGTGAAGTCAGCTGAAAGCAGACCAGACCAGTGGATTCTACGGCCCCCTGACGCTGCAGTTTTTGTTGCGGCTGTTGAGAAACCTGAGGTCTTTGTTCTGATGCTTGGTATCTTTGTTGAGGTCTTTGTTCCGATTCATGCTGGTACTCCTGATGTCTCTGCTGTTGCTGAGGTCTTGGTTCTGATTCATGCTGGTACTCCTGATGTCTCTGCTGTTGCTGAGGTCTTTGTTCGTATTCTTCAGACTGTTGCTGCTGTTGCTGATGCAGCTCTTGCATGCGCCTCTCGCGGGCAATCCTCTGCCGCCTCAGCTGCCTTTCCTGCAGGCTCTCTTTGCCGCTTCCCCCGCCGCTGCCGCTACCTTTGCTGCTGCCATTGGCACCTTGGCGCTGACGGGCTGAAACGACAGTTCCACCGGAGTGCATGTCAGTGATCAAAATGCAACCAAAACTGGTTCGAGCCGCTATTTCGAAGTTTTTCCTGCTACCAAAATACCAGTTCAAACACCGGAATATTAAAAGCGAACCCGGGGGTAAGGAGACTGCGGCGAAAGGAAAGAAAATGCTAGGGGTTTATAGTTCAGCCAGCACGAACGGGGGGTTGTACATCGGATCCCTTAGCCATTAAGGGAGAGACTGAGGGACGACTGTCTGCTGGTCGTCACGGTCAAGAAGCAAAAAGTGCAAAGTCAAGCAGAAGCCCAGGGGCTCGGGTGCACTAAGCTGAAGAATTCGACTGCATGCAGAAATTGTGCAGCTAGAGAGGAGAGGATAAAGTGAAGGGCAAAAAGAGTGCACACCTATTGGGATTCGTTCGCGTGTAAATTGGAAATCTGGGAGGCAGGAACAAAGCCTAAACTTCGGCTACTCGTTTTCCGTTTTCTAAAATCTGCACACGCGGGCTGGGAAGGTAGAAGACGGGAATTATTCTCTCCGTCGACACCTGACATTCAAGGCGATGGGAGAGACAGCTGGCTGGCGCTGCAAAAAGTCCACCCTGTCGTCCTCACCCCCATGCCCCTATTGGCCTTCTTCGCGATCAGCTAGGTTAGTTATAAATATAAAAAATAACAAAATAAAATAATTATAGTTTTTTAAATACTCCTAGGTGAGTTATATGGTTGTATATCTACTTAGGAAAGTTGGCAAAATAGACAATAATGCCTCTTACTAGTTTATATAACAATGTTGCTAAAAGTCTACTAAGGTACACATAGCTCTTTTGCCTTTAATAAAAAGGGGTCAAGGAGGTCCTGACTGTTGTGTCTTTTGTTTCTTTTGTGACAAATCAAAGGAACAAGTCTGGAAATAAAAATGTTAAATTAACCAGCCAATCCTCGGCTCTTGTCTTTTTATTTATTTTTGCAAGCCTAGCTTGCTCTTGATACGCGTAGATCACTAAAGCGTACGGTGCGCTCGGAAGCAAATTATTTTGTTTATGGTTCGGCTTGGCTTATAGCCACAGCATCTCTCCCTTTTATAAAAATAACTTGAACAGTTTAAGTTTCAAACTTGAGTGATCAAGGAAGTCTCAAAATAGTCACTCCTTGTAATTCACTCTTGCCTTTTCTCCAGCCGCGTGCTGCGCCGTGGCAATTCTGGTATAGCTGGCTTAAACGCATGGTCCACTCGGACTGACTCAGGCTTCAGAATCCATTTGCAGTTCCGAAATGCCATCGTCATCGGGCACATGCTTTCCAGCAGGGTTGCCATCGTTTTCACGCATCATTGGGTTTCCAATGCTGACATCCTTGTTCGAATCTAATTGATCGTCTCCCTGGGACTTTGGGTCTGAGCTTGTTCGTTGAAGTTGATCTCTGTGCACTTTCTGGAATCTTCCGTCTTCCAGCTTGACAATTGCGGTATTCCTTCCCAATGGATTGATCAGCCTGGCCTCGTGTGTTGACTTCTCCGTCTTGTACACTACGGTTTCACCAGGACTCCATCCAGCTGCTGGCATCAAAGGTACACGCAGTTTTCTTCCCATCAGTAATTCTGCTGGTGATGTGCCTCCTTTGCCCGCTGATGCACGGTAGAATAGAAGGTACCTGTTGATTGCGGCTTGGGAAAATCCATTTGCACTGACAGCTTCTTTTATTGTACGAACAAATCGCTCAGCCAGACCGTTGCTAGCTGGGTGGTATGCTGGGGTCGTTACATGATCGCACCCGATTTGAGTCAACCAACCTCGTGTCTCTTGGCTAACAAAGCTTGATCCATTGTCGGACACCAGGACTCTCGGTACCCCTAGCTGGGAGAATGTTCTTCTCAACCTCAAGATTACCGTAGCGGACGTCATTTCCCGTGTCACCTCTGGATAGTTCGAATGAGAATCAATCATGACGAGCAAATATTTTCCTTCTATCGGACCCGCAAAATCGATGTGAATTCGATCCCAGGGGCCTTGTGGTGCTTGCCATGAAGTTCGGAAATTCCGATTTAGAGGCTTCGCCTTCTTGCATGTAAGACAACAACCAACTACACGCTCTACCGCCTTATCGACACCTGGCCACCAGAAGTACTCGCGCAATAGATCAGAGACTTAGTGCGTGTCATGCCTAGGTGTACACCGTGAGCTGCGTTCACTGCTTTATCTCGAAGTGCAACTGGCAACACTATCTTGGACCCACGAAGCACCAAGTCTCCTTCAGTTGTTAGTTCTCCAGCCAGTGGTTTGTAGCTACGCATCTCACTGTTCGAGAACTGTCCAGTTTGAATTGCCTCTCGGAGATTTCGCAGTTCGTGGCACTTCCTGGACCAAAACCGAATAACGGTCAGCTTGAGCAGATGACTTTCTGAAAGATGGATTGGACCAATCACGTGAGTTGGAGCCTCCATCGAAGCGTTTACAAGCCTAGATAGTGCATTAGATCGCATTTCCACCGACTTCCGATATGTTATGCTGTAGTCGTAGCCGGACAATAAAATAGCCCATCTTTGCAGGCGCGCCGAAACCCTTTCTAGTAGCTGACTGGAGGGTCCGAACACGAAGGTCAGAGGGCGGTGGTCAGTTACTAGCGAGAATTCTCTGCCACAAAGAAACCGGTGACATCGCCGAATTCCCCAGACAATCGCTAATGCTTCGCGTTCGATCTGCGAATATATTTTTCCGCCGGTGACAACTTGCTAATTATGAAGATTATGGGCCTGCCTTCCTGAGAGAGCACGCCACCAATGGCCACCTGCAAAGCGTCACATTCGATTTCCACTGGTTTCTTCGGATCGTACGAATGCAACATAGACTCAGTTGATAGTGCCATCTTGATCTTATTGAAGGCTTGTTCGTGCTTGTCTGCCCAAGTGAATTCGGCTCCTCTACGTCTAAGCTGTGAGTTCTGCGAGTTCTGCGAGGTTGCGAATAAATTTACCGCAGAAATTAACGAGGCCAAGAAACGATTCCAATTCCGGTAGATTTTTAGGGGCTGACATCTCCCTTAACGCGCGCACCTTCTCTTCATCTGGCTTCACTGTCCCGACTCGAGAATGTGACCCAGAAAGCGGACCCGAGTCTGCATTTTGACATTTTTCCTCGTTTACTGTCAAGTTGTGCTTGGCTAACCGTGCTCTAACTTCGGCTTCTCTGTCTCTGAGGTCTTCTTCGGTCTCGCCGCCAATGAGAAGATCATCGACATATGCTACTGCTCCAGAAATTCCTTGAATCACTTCCACAATGTAACGTTGGAAAATACTGGGGGCAGTCTTTAACCCGAAGACTAGACGGTTGTATCTGAAGTTCCCGAATGGTGTAGAGTAGACATCAGTGATATCCTTGGAAGAGTCGTCTAGGTGCACCTGGTTATATGCTTTCTCGAGATCCAGAATCGTGTAGTATTTGCAATTTGTCACTGCTGCGAATGCTTCTTTAACTGTCGGCAACGGGTAGCTATCCTGCTGTAGCTGTGGATTGACTGTCGTCTTATAGTCGACACAGATCCTGAGACCGCCATTGGGTTTTTGCACAGTCACAATGGGTGACGCCCACTGCGAAAAGCTAACTTGCTCGATAACTCCGTCAGTCACAAGCTTGTCGATCTCGCATTTCAGACGCTCGCGCAATGCGAATTGCACAGGCCTCGCTTTGATGTACTTGGGCACTGCGCCATCGACTAATCGTAAGCTTGCCTAGAACGGAACTGAATCCTTCATCTTTGTATGTCCAATAGAGACGCATTCCGGATTGAATTTGATGACACCTCGTCCGAGCAATGCAAAGTTGCAGTGACTACTTGAAACGTAATCTTGATGTTTCTTCCTTTCCATTCCGTGACGACAGGCAATGAACCCAACTGGTCGAATTTGTGTCCGTCGGTGTAGCCCACCAAAGTCGAGGTGCTACCTCGCAACTTCGGCTTTCCAAATTTCCACCACAGCTTGCTGGACAAAACTGAAACCGAAGCTCCTGTGTCAATCTGACAGATTATGGATTGCATTTTGCCTTCTACTTGACATGCCAGCTTCACTGTAGAGCACGACGCTTCTCTGCCAGTGTCAGTGTGCAAAATGTCTCTTTTGCAGAATCCTCAGCCACAAAGTTCTGTTGACCGGATACGCTTGACCGACATGCTTTTTGAAAGTGGTTTTGCTTACCGCATCTCTTGCAGGTTTTTTCCATAGCCGGACATGCTGTCGTTGGATGCTGGTTGCCACCACAATGAGGGCACTTCTTGTCTCCTCTGGGTGGGATCGGCTTTGACAGTTTAGGCTTTGAGCTGCCGATTTTTATGACCGTCCCTTCCGCTTTTGATGCCGTCGCTGACTGCATTATTTGTGTGTCCTTCAGTGACGCATACGCCTCGGCTTCCGCCACAGCAGCCTTGAAGGTTAGATCCTCAAAATCTCGGATTAGCAGCTTTGCTATGATGACCTTGTCATTCAGTCTGCAGATGAATTGGTCCCGGAGCCATTCCTCCTTGTTGCTAAATGCACATTTATCCGACGCTTTGAGCAGCCTCTCAGCAAATGCTCGAATGCCTTCTTTTGCGTCCTTCTTGGCATTTTGAAAGGCATACCGTTCAGACAGGACATATGTTTTAGACACCAGGATCTCCTTGAGCGCATTGTTGAGCTCTTCGAAAGACATTGTGCTCGGTAATGTAGGAGCCAGATGATCCGCAAGAGTGTCATACAGACCAGCAGACAGACGCATGAGCAAATCTGCGCCTTTTCTTCTTCTCCCCATTTGCAGAGATTGGCCGTAACTGTGAAGCATTCCATCCATCGTGGAAATGACTTTCCTTCCTCCAGCTTCTCAATGTTGATCATGTTGAGCATGTTGTTTCCAATCATTGGCTGGTGGAATTGTGCAGTTTGGCCGATTCATTCCAGACTCGAAGACAGTGGCACTTTGCCATCCTTAGTCACTGTCTTTGCTGCAGACTTCACTGACAATGCCATTTTCTCAGCTGCCGGTGTTGGTGGTGCCATCCTGCTTGCGACGCCACTGTTGTGTCTTTTGTTTTTTGTGACAAATCAAAGGAATGAGTCTGGAACTAAAAATGTTAAATTAACTAGCCAATCCTCGGCTCTTGTCTTTTCATTTATTTCTGCAAGCCTAGCTTGCTCTTGTTACACGTAGATCACTAAAGCGTACAGTGCGCTTAGAAGCAAAGCTTGGCTTATAGTCACAGCACTGACCTTCTCATAGCCAGGGCCACTTTCATTTTGCCTTGTTTTTTATAGTTTAAGATGCCTAATATTTATATTGGTTTAAGAAAAGGTTTAAGTATAGTTTACTCTCCTTTCTATTTCTTAGGCCTACCTGCCTTAAATAAGGTTTTAGTCATTTTGTCTATTAAACCAACATGTCTACTATCAAATTATCTACCAAAATATATACAAGTAAGCTTATCTGCCAGTAACTTATCTGCCACTAACTTGTCTACCAATGGTATTTAATTAGGCATATATTTTGATAATCTAAGCTTTAAATTTAAATTATAATTAAAGCTGATAAAAATTGATTAAAAGTGTATATAAAATATGAAAAAAATCTGCATTTTAAAGATTAAAATAATAATATACATGTAAAATTCATCATTTAAATATATACTTGAATGACACTTATATGTTTAGCTATTACAAAATTATTTACCCTCATTTATATCTCCTTAGACAGTGGTAATACAGCACTTCCAATTAAAGGAGTGGTTGGGTAGTCACCCCTTCTTCTAGCAAAATTTTATAATTAGAGCAGCATATATTCTAAAATCTTACAAAATATATATAATAAGCTTTTGCTAAAAAAATATAGTTGGTCACCTTATAGAGAGATAAAAAGGTAGATATCTCCCAGGGGGATAGAAGGGTACTCACCCAGCTAGGAGCAGTGGCGCAACCAGGGGGGGGGGGGGAGGGGGGGGGCCCCCCCCCTTAGGCAGGGGACCGAAAAAAAATCAAAGGGGGGACCAAGCGAATTTTCGCCAAAAACAGAGCCACCCCTCCGCCGCCCCCCCCCTCCCGTGACTTTACCCTCAGAATCCGCCCCCCTTGAAAAATTTCTGGTTGCGCTACTGGCTAGGAGCAGCAGGCTCCTCTGCCCTCTGCCTGCATTGCCACTGCCTTTGGGTTAAAGGTTGCTTTATATAGGCCAAAGCCATCTTCTCTACTTTATTGAATGATCAATATTATATAGTAGAGGGCCTATAGATTTTATATATACACCTGATTCCAATCTCTAAAATTTCATATGATACTACTTCCAATATAGCATTAAAAGTATATAGAAAAACTGTGTACACATTAATAAAAAATATACAGACAGGTATTATGAATAACCTGATTGTATTTTATATACATATTAAAATCTATAGACAATATACTAATCTAAAAATAGAAAAATATTCTACAGGCTTAAGCTAGGCCTAGCATAATTTATAACTGCAATAAATATTTTGATGGGAAGTGGGAACCAGAAAAAACACAATTTTTGCCTCACAATCTTACATCATTACATGCCATTGATTTTAATAGCCACTATGTAGAAATCTAGAATACCATATAATATAAACTTTATTAAATGCGACTTGTGAAATGTAAGACTTGAGCAAATATACAGTTATTATAAGATTTCTTTCTGAGAATATATTCAACAGGATCCGAAGAGCTCAATACTTATTATGTATTTTAGTTATAAAATGAATAAAATTTTAGAATTAAAAAAGGAAACATACATCATCAGCATTGAAACGAAAGTGGGTACTATTACACTAGCAAGAGTGAAAAACTTGATTAATTACATTCTTTTAATACCTGCATTTTAATAACTGGGCTATGTCCTACATGTATGAGTATGACCGAGATCGAAAAATAGCACGCGCACGTGTCGGACAGCAAATGAATGAGAATCTTATGCTGAACTTTATATTTAGTTCTAGGAAATTTAGTGCATTTGAAATAATCACTGTTCTTAACAAAATTGCTCACACGTGTACTTACTTTCTAAAGTATATATAGAGTTCTAATACAGCACTTTTTGTCTCCTGATTGTATGTTCACTTTTAATTAGCTAATATACGTACAATTAATGCAATTTTGTTGTTGCAGTTGGAGAAGTTGTTACGGAGGCTTTTTACATTACCAATTCCTGCAGAACCAGAATCGATTTGGATCTTCCAAGAAAAAAGCAGTATAACTATTTAACTTTGCTGAATGTTTGACTGCCTTGCAGCTTCTCTTTGCACAATTTTTCACTTTTTTCTTGGCTATTGCCATAGTTTAATAATCACAACTTTAAAGCACTTATATCCCTCTAGTTTAGGAGACAAATGTTATACTTTACAAATTGGATCTGGTTCTAGAACCCGAACAAGCAATATGAAAAGGCCTATAGTTGGTGATTTTGTATATGCTTATGTCGGAACCATTGGTCAATTGTGTTTTTTCCTGTTGAGTAATACTTATTAATGGATTTGAGTATGAAGCCTTGAATTACAGCTCAATTTTTTGAGAATGCTCTACAACAGAGCCCCCTTCTTCCAAAGATTTAAAGCAGGTTTTAGCCTCCAAACCCAACCTCAATCGGGCCCACTGCCTGCTTATCCATAGATGTATATACATGCAACATGTATACTACTTAATTTAATGTACGTTTGTACTTGTTAAGAGAGAAGTTGAAACTTAAGCAGCTGGGGGCGGTCGCCATATGGATTTTATGGTGGGGGGACAAAGCCAAGAATTCAACTTGTACATGACTAAATTCCTAAATTTCTATTATTTTAAGGATTTTGTTGTCAACGCTCATTTTGGCGCCGCAGGGACTCCCTTTGGCACCGCAGGCACTCATTTTAGCGCCGCAGGCACTCATTTTAGCGCCACAGGCACTCATTTTGACGCCGCAGGCACTCATTTTGGCGCTGCAGGCGCTATGTTTAGTCGCCCTGCAGCAAAATGCATTCATGCAAAGCAGAAAAAACCAAAAATAAGCAAGAAGTCTACATTTTACATTTAAAATGTGGAGGGGCCAGATACCATTACTGACCCCCCCCCATTTTAAAAAAGTGGGGGCCATGGCCCCACTGGGCCCCCCCGTTCCTACGCCTATGGTGAAAATTGTTAAATAAAGTTACAAATAACTCGTAAATAACAGCAGAAAGTTGAAGGTCTAGGAAAGGTTCATCCGTACAACACAACATAAAACATAACGACAATTACAGTAGTGTCTTACTGTGAAAAAATTAAGGCTCGTTTACAACTGGCGTCAATATTTCATCACACGACTTGATTCACATTCACACCTACTTTTATTCCTTTTTGTTACATCGGTCGGAGTTGATTTGATGGCTCATTTGGCGGTTACTGGGCTGTTTCAAGGGCCTTTTTTCACTAGCGAAGCTGAAATGCCTGACAGTAGTTAAATGGAAAAGACCAAGTAACCTCCAGATGTACGCAGTTGATTGAGAATGTACATTTCTAACCCCCAAACTCATCGCTGTTGTGGCAGCGCAGTGGAGACGAGGTTGAATGTACATTTCTGCCCTTCTCCTCTCCGCTCTATACCCCCCTTTCGTTCAGGGTAAAGTGTAGAGGGACAGGAAGGGCTATCTAGCTTTCTATATTAGCATTAGCAGCGCGGGAATGACTATATTTCATAGAACTTAGTAAGTAAACTCCATAAACAAGATTTTTCTCCGCCTGACCTGAACTCTATCAGCAGACTTGTCAATTCGTCAACAAGAGCAAAACAGCCACCGAAGAACAGAAAGATTCACAACATCACAATGCCAGACTATTTATCGTGCGGCGCCTGTCACGCAGAATTCGAAGTGGTTGATTTCTACCTATTCCTGAACCATAAAGTGTCCAATTGTAACGTTGGCTACTCTTCAACTAGCGTCACCGAGTCAGTTCTGGAATGCTCCAAATGTCTGCGCAAATTTCGCACGAACTGTGGGCCCTGCTGCAGCACCTTCAAGCCGAGCACTGTCTGTCTTTGGCGCGAACTCTGCTTCTGCCTGGCAGTGGTGCTAGCAGTGCACCAGCCCCGTTTTCGAATGGCGGCAGGCCGCGCCCGCTTCTGGATCAGAACAGCCTGGCCGAGGCTTGCACTCAGACTACCCGATCCTGCCTGAAGCGACAGGTCTGCCCTTACGAGGAGGGCCTACCAGACGACTGCTGCTTGAAGGCTAGTAAAGAACAGCGCGCCTCCGACAGTGGCTGCTGCTGCATGGATAGCTTCGGCGCTGGCGGCTGCAGAGGCTCCTGCGGCAGTGGCGGCGGCGGCGGCGGTGACAACAGCGACGGTAAAACGGCTAAACGCCAGTCCGACTGCTGCTTGGCTGTACCAAAAAAGCGACGCATTCTGACGGCAGCGGCTGCCGATGCCTCCGCCTCTGCTAGGAACAGTCGATCATCTGTACAGCAGCAGCAGCCGCCGTCAGCCGCCGCTGCATCCGCTGATGCACCCGACGCCGACACTGACGCCTGCTGCGGTCTCCAGCCGGACTGCGCCCTTCTCCGTCCACCAGTTGCTAAACGCAGCGCAGAATGCCAAACGGACTTCGTTGTGCCCCTACTAGACGATCTAGACGTTGATATGCTGCTAGAAGATGCCGGCGTTGACGTTCCAACTTCCCTAGTCGGCGACATCGACGGTGCAGGCGCCGGTGTCGCTTCTATCGCTAGCATTGTTGACTCCTCGCCGTCGGCCTTGGACCCGATTTCCTCTACGCTACGTCGTCCAATAGCCCCCGCGCCATCCAAAGCCATCCAGACTGTCAGCCGAATCGTCTCCCAGCAGCCTCTGCTCCTGCCGCCGCCTCCGCCGCCGCCTCTTCCACCTCAGCAGGAGCAGCAGCAGCAGCAGCAGCAGCAGCAGCAGGTTCTTCTATCAGAATTCTACTCGTCAAATACCTTGGCCTATCAACAACAATCATGTGAGCAATCTGAGCAACTGCAAGCAGCAAAGACTAATCCCATCTCTCTGTCTTTAAATCCCATAATCATCAGCAGCAGTACTAGTAGCTCAGGCATTGAAACTTCGCCATCGACCAGACAACCTTCTGCTTTAGCCACGTACAGCAGACCTTCGCCATCCGTTGATTCGCGCTCCGCTACCAGGGATCTTAGATTCAAGTGCAGCCTGTGTCCCCGCACCTTCCGGCAGAACATTCACCTGCGCAAGCACGTCATGTCTCAGCACAGTCACTCCAAGCCGCACAAGTGTCCCAGCTGCGACTACACCACTGTTGAGAAGAGCCATTTAACTGTGCACATTCGCAAGCACACGGGCGAACGGCCCTACAGCTGTCGGGTGTGCAACTACTCAACAGCTCAGAACTGCACCCTCAAAGCGCACTACTTGCGCAGACATCCGGGAAGTGTAGTGCATTGCAATAAGTGTCAATTAAAATTTGTCACAGAGCACGAGAGGGACAAGCACGAGCGCAGTTGCAGTCAATATTTCTGATGGGAGCCGATCTGCACTCTGGACCCAGCTCGTGAGGCTCTGATTATCTTATAATCTTTACTCAGGATCTATGTAGAAGTTGGAGCATTTGGTATCATCTGTTCTTGTTTGACTGTTCTGAGCAATTACCACTTGCTAGTGAAAATACGTGTGTAACACCTTCAAAAAATAACATACGAATAAATTCATTTGAAGACCTAAGCGCGACTGAAAATGTATTGTTGACATTATAAAATTTCAGTTTCCTTACCCCAACTAACAATTTCTTATACTCTGAACTTCAATATTTATGCCAATTAGTAATTACTGCTTTAAAAGTAGGACGGGCGGCGGCGGCCAACTACCTTTCAATTGGAACTTTACAGGAGGCAGGTTTTACCGAAAAAAAATACATTATGGGAAATGGAGGTTTTCATTTTTCAACACAAAATATGTAATTTTTTTTGCTAGGAGGCAGATCCAATTTTTATCTTTTCCTGTAATGCATTTTTTTGGCAAAAACGGTCCTACGAGTAACTATTTCCAAGAAACATAGTTTCCCGTCCTTTTACTTGAGCAGTCCTTGTATTTATGCGTCTTGTTTACACGTTTGCCTATTTAAATTTTGAAATATTAAGCTTTCAAAGACTATAGAAACGGGGCGAATGGGCATGTACAGAATTGGGCCTTCAAGTATTTTTTGCATAATTGTGTCCCTTGGTCTTTTATTAGCTCATTAGCTTAGCGATTATATCATTAGAATTAGACCATGCATGCCCAACACCCGCCCAGGTATGTCTAGTAGAGGCAGGCCTGACCCAACGTAAGTCGCAAAAACGCCCAATCCAAAATAAGTCGAACTAGGGACCGGAAAAAAAGAATGGAAGAAAAGATGGGAAAGGAAGGAAAAGGAGATTCTGAGAAAGAAGAAAAGAGCAAAAACGTGGGAAAAGAAGCAGAAAAAACACGTGGCAGCATCAAACAAAGGGCCCCGCAAGGCCATTCAAAAGATCTCAGTCGTCAGTAATTTTTGTCGCGACTACCAAGAACCAATGTCGCATATCGGCCGTGTGAAGTTTGAGTTTCACAAATTTCTCAAACTTTCACACTCGGCTGAGTTTTTTGAAGTATGCTGTAGACAGCACTTCTAATTTACTCGTTTTTTGAAGAAAAAGAACAGTTGAAATGATTTGTTCATTTATATGCGCAGGAAGTCTGCAGGAAGTTACATTTATTCTTGATCCCCAATACGCGCTTGTTAACTCTGACTTTCTATAATTCCATTCAACTATAGCGCATCAGTTTACATAACTGTGAACCCACTTAATTAAGATCTGTCTACTAGACTACAGACGTTTTCAAAAGCGCTATCGTATTTGTGTACATGACTTAATTTTTAATGATGAATATTATTATAGACTCTGCTATAAAGCTTTTGCGAATCACAGCCTACCATTTGTATATGCATGTATTTTTGTTTCAAAAGTAAATACTATCATACAATCCATAAAAATAAATTAAAATTCTTATATTTAATTTTTTGGAATTATTTTGAAACCAATAGAAATAAGGTACATGTACATTTTAAAAAACATTGCAACTTGATCGATCAATTGCTATGAATTTTATTGATCGGAAATGGGCCTCGAAAAACCAAGGAAATACCTATTTCTCATCCTACTTAACTTAAGTCCTCTGTATTTCTTCAAAAATTAGTTCGTGTGGTTCTTCGTCGCACAAGTCAACCAGCTAGCAAATACATGTAGAAGGCCAATGGGTGTGAGCTCGCATATAACGATGGTAAAGCTGTAGATCGTCGAATTATTCAAACTTCTTACAATCCTCGAGCCCCCGCAGGTCCAAAGTTTCATTCTACTAGTCTTTGGGTTACGTCGATACTGATGTTAGAACTTAACCAAGAAATACGTCCTCATTATTTTAAAATAGAAAATAGAATAGAAGGCCGAAATGGAATAGTGTTAGGAACGACTAAAGCAAGTAAAACCAACTTGATAGATGTCCGACTTTCTTTTTGAAATTAGTAATAGGTACAGATACAGACATAAATAAATATAAATAGATATAAATAAATACAGATTTGTTTATTTTAAAGAATAATTTTTGTAATTTTTAATTGCAATCGCGTTCTTTGAAACTATGCCTGCGCGATATATAACTTTAATTTTTCTTCTTGAGAGTAAAAATATCTGTCGTTTTTAATATTCCATTGTAATTAATATTAACAGCGACTATATAGAGCTTATAGCCCCACTGAATTGACGGCCAACACATTCAACTAACATGAAATGAAACCTTGACTGGCTGGAATTTAAATTTTAAGTCAAAGTTAATAGCTGATTTATCCGATTGTCTAAAAAACAGCAGCGGCACCGAAAAGTCAATTATATTTTGTCTACGCTTTTGTTTCAACTAATTAATGCCTAAGCTTTAATGCTTTTTGAGATATAAAATTATATTGTTTGTAGTTTGTCTATTCTGTATGGTACTATAAAACCTATTGAAAATTAACATAAAAGGTTGAGCTGAATTTCTACAATCCTACCGGCCTCCTCTCACATGTGTAGTAGTTCAAATGTGTGGCAGTCTTAGTGGTATTCAAATCAAATATCCCATTTAAAGAATTGGTAACTATTGAAATAATGGGCTCTTCAAGTAGCAGCCAACATGTAAAATGTTCAGAAGAAGATCTTTTAATCCAACTTGCTAAATGCTTCACAAAAAATGGTAAGACTAAGAGCTTTTATTTTTAATAATGTTTTTAATAATTATTCAATAGGCCTAGAATTACTATTAGATAATTATCTATAAATAAGCATTAGGCCTAAGATTTTTAGCAATGCTAATGACAATATTTTTGTCTTTATTGTATCTAATTATACTTCTTAATATCCAAAACAATTGGTCTATTTGGGGGCTAATGTGTGGCAATCTTGGTGGTATTCACATCAAAAAATCCCATTCAAAGAATTGTCAACTATTAAAATAATGGAATCTTTAAGTAGCAGCCAACATATGAAATTTTCAGAAAAAGATCTTTTAATCCAACTTGCTAAATGCTTTTTAAATTAAGCTAAGAGTTATTATTTTTATTAATGTTTTTAATAAATTTATTCAATAGGCCTAGTATTACTACTAGTTGTTTATAAATAATCTAAGTATTCTAATTTTTAATAATGTTAATTCATATAATATTTTGGTCTCTATTGAGTCCATTTATATTTCTAGTATCTAAAACAATTGGTCTAATTTAGGGTAGCCAGACACTTTTAGTGCTAGGCATTTTGGTGCAAAATTCCTAGACCCCTTAATATTCTGGGGCCAAGACAGTTTGATACAGAAGCAAGTTGGAAGCATATAGTCTAGAATAGATCATGCTAAATGCATACCAGAATGTGTTGAAAAAATTTATAAATGCATGGTACTGCTATGCCATTATAAATGGCCATGGTACATGGCCAAAAATTCAAATTACATATAAAAGAAACCCTAAAGCAGCAAAATTAATGCAACTTTGGGTAAACAACAAGAGTAATTATGACTGTCTTATTAAAGCAAAATGCCTCATTATCTACTTAGCACTATTTTGGTATTTATTTGAGTGGGAATTTTAGCAACATACCTTAGTTGGCTGCCAATTTGGTCAGCCTGATCAGCCAACTCAGCCAACTGTCGTGCATATATGTATGAATGTATACTGGCACACTGTGATATATATTATATAGCAATTGTGCATGCTCACAACTATTTTTTTTATTTTTATACCATGTACACTAAAGATTATTATAGTCATTTTAGTAACAAGACATTTTGGTGACAATTTTTTTGGTGATAAGCAAAAGTCATCTTGGTGATAAAAAAAGATGTTTAGTGGTAAGCCTTTGTGGTTACAAAAAAAATTATCTTGCCAATTATAAGTACTATGAAACTTAAAATTTCAGATGTTTTCTAAATTAGTAAGTATTATTCTTTTTATTTTTTTGTTTATTTACTATTACAGAGTTGCAATCTTTTAAATATTTCTTTTTGCTTTTCTTGTAATTTGCTCGCCTTCAACATTGGTGTCAAGCAAGTCACCAATGTAGCACTCTATTGCCACGCTGGCCTGCCACGTCCAAGTGATCTACTGCACCATTGGCAACTCCAGCTTGCAGGCCATCTCATCTGCGCCGAGTTGTACTGCCCACAGCCGGTGCAGGAGGTGCTGCTGCTCATGCTGCAGGCACCCTACCAGCGAGGTCAAGTGCAAACTTGGTGTTACATCGACTGGCTGATGCCAGTGCCCCAGACACTGCCAGTGGTGTGGCCTTTGTTCACACCCAAGCCATGAAGTGCACCCTGTGATGCTGACTTTTGCCATCCTGACAGTGTATTTTGTTGTTGTTGTTGTTGTAATTGGTATTTTATGATGAGGATCTTCTATATGTTTATTGTTTATATGTCTGAATAGGAAAATTAAAAAATAATCAACATAAAAATAAAACAAAAGAATTAGTTAGATTTATTTCCTAAATTTCCTAAATACAAATATATATGTTAAATCTTTCAACCAAGTTTTCCAAGTATACACCAAAAATAAATCTTAACAAAAGAACTAAAAACTAAAAACTGATATTATGCAATGCCTCTTGTCATTAAAATGACTATTAGTCACAGAATCTTCCATTTTTTACCAAAGGTAAAATGTGTTTGTCAAAGAAAAAACTTGTCACTAAAACAACTGGTACCCTACACTTAGGTTTTAGAATGCACACTATAAAATTCTGGCATACACTGTATATATCTTTTGGATTGTGGTTGGAAGTCTAGGTTTGCAAAGAATGTGTTTTTATTTTTTAAAATATATTTACATAGTTTTTTATATAGATTTAAAAAATAGAATTGTTACATTGAAGCAGCATATATTTATGGCATAGTACTATAGACTAGAATTGTTTATATATATCAAAGCCACTCATTAAACAAATACAATTAAGTTAAATTAAACCAATCAAACCAGTTATTATCACTCTAATATGTAGTACAATTAAGCCTGAACTGACTAGAAAATCAAGCATCTTACATCAAAATCTTGAGTACTAAAGTTTTATCTTTAATATAATAATTTGTTTTTTAATGCTTCGCTTTATTTTTGGTGACTGTTTATAATATCCAAATTAGAAAATAATATAAGATATGATTTGCAGTAATAAACAACCTCATGAACATCTCTTATTAACCAACTTGAAAGTATTAATATCAAAGTTATAATGTAGCTTATTCTCTTTCAAGGTTTGCATCGTCCCCCCTTAGATCAGCACCATTCGATTTAGATTAGTACCACTCCCCCTAGATCATCAAAATGACTATTAATTAAAAGCTTTTTTTTTAAAGTCAGCCCGACAGGTTTTTAAAAAAGCAATTTTAGACAATTCATTCAGAACAAAGCAAACTTAATTAATGTATAAATATAGGAATCAACTGATGTTCTATGGCCTTTGTGTTTTATTTATTTATATATTTTAATCAAATGAGACTGCAAATCAACTAATCTAGCAAATTTCTAATCTAATGATATAAGCTTTAGGGAAAATTAGATTGACTTTTTTTATGAAACTAATATATGATATAATATACTGGGATAGAGAAAAAACATTAGGCTATTAGGGGCTAATAAGAAACTATAATATGTTTTTAGTTATACAACTAAGATATTAAACTGACTTCATAAAGAATTTCCATATAGTACAGATAGTACAGTACAGACCTTATTGCTTAAATAATTTGTAATTGTTTTATATGTCATATACACAACTATTATTTATTTATTAAGAGCAAATTGAGCAAATGGACTACCTGCACACTATTGACATTGTTTAATGTGTTTAGGTCTAGACTTTGAGGAGGCAACAATGACTTGTCCTATAGGCACACCTTGTTAATTAACCATCTAAGTCTAGACTAAGTTTAATGTGTGCTCTCTAGAGTGCCATTTTGTTAGAAAATGTTTTTGTTTAATTATTAGTTTCCCCACAATCTGGGGTAGCAATGTGTTTGCCAACATACATTGGTAGTCGGTGCTAATGAGACAGTAACCCTTAGGAAACCACACTGTAAGTATGACATTCCCTGACACACTGATGACACTCAATGCTTTGTCAAAATGATTTAGCTACCTGTCTGTGTCCTGCCAGGTATGCATTGGAGTTGATGATAAAAGTATTCTTGTTAGAGAAAATCTTTGTGTTGTAATTGAGCTGCTTTTCTATTGATATTCAGGGCACTCAATTCATTGCAAAGACACTCTAGAACTCTTGATGGCCGGCAACATGGCGCTACAGCTTACATTGGAATTGCCTGTGCGATAGAGGTCATTGGATTGGTGTTGAATAACTCCTTGACTTTATCCCAAGTCAAATTTCCAAGGTGGTCTGGCGCCTTTTTGGTCATACTTGCGCAACCTCTGAAATCACGCTGGCTATGTGATTTAGTTTTAATTGAAAAATTGCAAGTTGCCACAATTTATGCCAGCCAGATTGGCTGGGTTGGCTGGCAATTGCGCATTTCATGCTCCAAGGAACTTCTGGCCACGCAAGCTACCTGATCTCAAACATTTCTTACTGTCTCTGGATCACACTTCACAGTGGCATGCAGCAAAAATTTAATCTAGTAGTGGTCTAGTAGTAATCTAGTTACACTGCAAGAGATCATAACTCCCCTACCCAAACCTGTGCAAACGCAGCGTCATCTCTGGGCCCGTCCAGCTGCTTAGTTCTGGACACGCCAGTCTGCGCTCGCATCCTGCGCTGCCTACCGCGCCAATCCCAGCTTCTTCTTGCTGATGCTGAGGATGACGAATTCGTGTCCGTGTCGTCGGTCTCATCCGCTAATCATGCTCAGCCTGCTGGCCTCACTGCGACGGGCGCGTCTACCACTGAGCATGCCAAAATTGTTGAGATTGCTATTGGTAAAGCGGAAAATCTCGAGGTCTGTTGAAATTGTTTTATTAATTTAATATTCTTTTCATGTAGCTGTTTAATCAATCTCAAAATTCCCCTTGATAATATCTTCTAATTCCCCTTGATAATATCTCAAAATTCCCCTTGATAATATCTTCTAATTCCCCTTGATAATATCTCAAAATTCCCCTTGATAATATCTTCTAATTCCCCTTGATAATATCTCAAAATTCCCCTTGATAATATCTTCTAATTCCCCTTGATAATATCTCAAAATTCCCCTTGATAATATCTTCCAATTCCCCTTGATAATATCTGTAAATTCCCCTTGATAATATCTCTAAATTCCCCTTGATAATATCTCCAAATTCCCTTGTTAATATCCCCAAAATTCCCCTTGATAATATCTCCAAATTCCCCTTGATAATATCTTCCAATTCCCCTTGATAATATCTCCCAATTCTCCCGATTCCCCTTGAAAATCCTTAGCATTCCCAATGCTGAGACCGAGGTCAGTGCATGCCTAACTAACCTACTACCACTAGATCCAACGATTGTATTAGAAGTTTTTGTCCTTTTTACGCTCGTGTTTAAAATCGTATCTCGCACTGACTCGCAGCTGGTCCACAACGACGCCACAATCGAGGGCCAGTTGGACTTGGCTCGGTTTCACTCGCTGGTCCGATTGCGCCTGAAATCCGTGCCAATGCATCTGCTGCTCAATCTCAGCGAGCGGCGGGATGCCCTCAGGTCTTTGGATGTGGATTCTTGCGCCGCTACTCTCATGGTGAGCCTGTCTTACTTGTTCTCTTCCTCCCGCTTTACTGATCTTCCGCCCCCATTTTACTCTTCTTCCGCCCCTCTTAGTGTTCTTCCGCCCCTATTTTAGTGTTCTTCCGCCCCTTCTAGTGTTCTTCCGCCCCCATTTTACTCTTCTTCCGCCCCTTTTAGTGTTCTTCCGCCCCCATTTTAGTGTTCTTCCACCCCTTCTAGTGTTCTTCCACCCCTTCTAGTGTTCTTCCGCCCCTTCTAGTGTTCTTCCGCCCCTTCTAGTGTTCTTCCACCCCTTCTAGTGTTCTTCCACCCCTTCTAGTGTTCTTCCACCCCTTCTAGTGTTCTTCCACCCCTTCTAGTGTTCTTCCACCCCTTCTAGTGTTCTTCCGCCCCCATTTTACTCTTCTTCCGCCCCTCTTAGTGTTCTTCCGCCCCTCTTAATGTTCTTCCGCTCCTTCTAGTGTTCTTCCGCCCCCATTTTACTCTTCTTCCGCCCCTCTTAGTGTTCTTCCGCCCCTTCTAGAGTTCTTCCACCCCTTTTAGTGTTCTTCTACCCCTTTTAGTGTTCTTCCGCCCCCATTTCAGTGTTCTTCCGCCCCTTCTAGTGTTCTTCCACCCCTTTTAGTGTTCTACCGCCCCCATTTTAGTGTTCTTCCGCCCCTTCTAGTGTTCTTCCGCCCCTTCTAGTGTTCTTCCACCCCTTTTAGTGTTCTTCCGCTCCCATTTAAGTGTTCTTCCGCCCCCATTTTAGTGTTCTTCTGCCCCCATTTTAGTGTTCTTCTGCCCCCATTTTAGTGTTCTTCCGCGCCTTCTAGTGTTCTTCCGCCCCTTCTAGTGTTCTTTCGCCCCTTCTAGTGTTCTTCCGCCCCCATTTTAGTGTTCTTCCGCCCCTTCTAGTGTTCTTCCGCCCCTTCTAGTGTTCTTCCGCCCCTTTTAGTGTTCTTCCGCCCCTTTTAGTGTTCTTCCGCCCCCATTTCAGTGTTCTTCCGCCCCTTCTAGTGTTCTTCCACCCCTTTTAGTGTTCTTCCGCCCCCATTTTAGTGTTCTTCCGCCCCTTCTAGTGTTCTTCCGCCCCTTCTAGTGTTCTTCCACCCCTTTTAGTGTTCTTCCGCCCCCATTTTAGTGTTCTTCCGCCCCCATTTTAGTGTTCTTCTACCCCCATTTTAGTGTTCTTCTGCCCCCATTTTAGTGTTCTTCCGCGCCTTCTAGTGTTCTTCCGCCCCTTCTAGTGTTCTTTCGCCCCTTCTAGTGTTCTTCCGCCCCCATTTTAGTGTTCTTCCGCCCCTTCTAGTGTTCTTCCGCCCCTTCTAGTGTTCTTCCGCCCCTTTTAGTGTTCTTCCGCCCCTTTTAGTGTTCTTCCGCCCCCATTTTAGTGTTCTTCCGCCCCTTTTAGTGTTCTTCCGCCCCCTCGCACTGTTCTTCCGCCCCTTTTAGTGTTCTTCCGCCCCCTCCTACTGTTCTTCCGCCCCCTTCTAGTGTTCCTATTTTTTCGCTTTCTAAGCTAATCAAATGCAACAACTTGTGTCACTAATATTTGCCATCCAGTCGGTTATTGAGCTGTGCGCTGGCGACAGAACAACTGGCGCTGAATGGCCGAGACTAAGGCATCTGCGCTTCTCTGGCTGCCGGCTTCGGCACTTGGACCTGTCTGTGGTGAGTTGGGAGCCGGGATTTTAGAGAGGGTAAGCGTAGAGAGCGTGGGTGATAAAAGAAAGCCGGGGTGAGAGTAGAGAGCGTGGGGGAGAATAGAGAGCGTGGATGAGAGTAGAGAGCGTGGAGGAGAATAGAGAACCGGAGTGAGAGTAGAGATCCTGGGTGAGAGTAGAGATCGTGGATGAGAGTAGAGAGCGATGGTGAGAGTAGAGAGCGATGGTGAGAGTAGAGAGCGTGGGTGATAAAAGAAAGCTGGGGTGAGAGTAGAGAGCGTGGGGGAGAATAGAGAGCGTAGGGGAGAATAGAGAGCGATGGTGAGAGTAGAGAGCGTTGGTGAGAGTAGAGAGCGTTGGTGAGAATAGAGAGCGATGGTGAGAGTAGAGAGCGTGGGTGAGAGTAGAGAGCGATGGTGAGAGTAGAGAGCGATGGTGAGAGTAGAGAGCGATGGTGAGAGTAGAGAGCGATGGTGAGAGTAGAGAGCGATGGTGAGAGTAGAGAGCGATGGTGAGAGTAGAGAGCGATGGTGAGAGTAGAGAGCGATGGTGAGAGTAGAGAGCGATGGTGAGAGTAGAGAGCGATGGTGAGAGTAGAGAGCGATGGTGAGAGTAGAGAGCGTGGGTGAGAGTAGAGAGCGATGATGAGAGTAGAGAGCGATGATGAGAGTAGAGAGCGTGGGTGAGAGTAGAGAGCGTGGGTGAGAGTAGAGACCCTGATTGAGAGTAGAGAGCGTGGATGAGAGTAGAGAGCGTGGGTTAGAGTAGAGAGCGATGGTGAGAGTAGAGAGCGTTGGTGAGAATAGAGAGCGTGGATGAGAGTAGAGAGCGTGGGTGAGAGTAGAGAGCGTGGGTAAGAGTAGAGACCCTGATTGAGAGTAGAGAGCGTGGATGAGAGTAGAGAGCGATGGTGAGAGTAAAGAGCGATGGTGAGAGTAGAGAGCGATGGTGAGAGTAGAGAGCGTTGGTGAGAGTAGAGAGCGTAGATGAGAGTAGAGAGCGTGGGTGAGAGTAGAGACCCTGATTGAGAGTAGAGAGCGTGGATGAGAGTAGAGAGCGTGGGTGAGAGTAGAGAGCGATGGTGAGAGTAAAGAGCGATGGTGAGAGTAGAGAGCGATGGTGAGAGTAGAGAGCGTTGGTGAGAGTAGAGAGCGTAGATGAGAGTAGAGAGCGTGGGTGAGAGTAGAGACCCTGATTGAGAGTAGAGAGCGTGGATGAGAGTAGAGAGCGATGGTGAGAGTAGAGAGCGTGGGTGAGAGTAGAGACCCTGATTGAGAGTAGAGACCCTGATTGAGAGTAGAGAGCGTGGGTGAGAGTAGAGAGCGATGGTGAGAGTAGAGAGTGTGGGTGAGAGTAGAGAGCGTGGGTTAGATTAGTGAGCGATGGTGAGAGTAGAGAGCGATGGTGAGAGTAGAGAGCGTGGGTGAGAGTAGAGAGCGATGGTGAGAGTAGAGAGCGTTGGTGAGAATAGAGAGCGTGGGTGAGAGTAGAGACCGTGATTGAGAGTAGAGAGCGTTGGTGAGAGTAGAGAGCGATGGTGAGAGTAGAGAGCGTGGAGCGAAGAGACAATGTCTGGCCGAATTTCTAACTGAAGAGCAGTATTTTATTCACTCGCAATAACTTGCAGAGGTACCTGGTGGCGCTGACCCATTTAGATCTGAGCTATAATCAGCTTGTCAGAGTTGACGAGTTGCAGGTAATTGTTGTTTTTATTTATAGAAATCATCTTTAAATACTGGCGCTAAGCGCACAGTTAGTAAAGTATTCTCTCCTCACTCGCCCTTTTCGACCAGCATCTGAAAAGTCTGCAAAGCCTGAACCTGAGCTTCAACCGGCTGCACCGTCTGCCCAGCCTGGCCTCATTGCGCAACCTTCGACGAATCCGATTGGCCTACAATTTCTTGGAAAGCCTGGTCGGTCTGGAGGATCTGCGACGATTGGAAGTGCTGGACGCTAGCAATAATGTCATCTGCCATCTGGCTCTTATTGGGGACCTGCGACGCTTGAGTCGACTGTTGAGTGTGAGTTCACTCGTAAATAATTCATGGGGTTTCAGGTAACCTGAGGGTTCAGGGGTTTCAGCCAACCTGAAGGTTCAGGGACTTCAGCAGCCAACCTGATGGTTCAGGGATTTTAGCCAACCTAAAGGTCCGGAGTTTCAACCAACCTGAAGTTTAGAGTTTAATAGTCAATCTTAAGGTTCAGGCATATTAGCCAGCCTGAAGGTTCAGGGATTTCAGCCAACCTGAAGGTTCAGAGACTTCAGTCTACCTGAAGGTTCGAGAGTTTCAGCCAACCTGAGGGTTCAGGGACTTCAGCCAACCTTAGGGTTCAGGGACTTCAGCCAACCTGAGGGTTCAGGGGTTTGCAGCAAATCATAAAATTCATAGGCTTAAGAACTTACATCCTGTTTATAGGAATTAGGTATTTTCGGTTTAGGGCCTGATGCTCCAACCTGCCCCTGCCCGCCGTTGCATTCTCAGCTGGACCTTCGAGGCAACCCGGCAGCGACCGCGCCTGACCACCGCGCCCAGCTGCTGCCGCTGCTGAACAGCCGGGAGCCCAAACGCCTGGTGCTCAACGGTCGCCGACTGACCTCCGGTGAGGTGCGCAACCTCGTCCACGTTATGAAGGCTTATCCGCGCAGCGTCTCGGCCGATGACTCGTTTCAGCACCGTCAGCTTCACCGACGGCAGCAGCAGCAGCAGCAGCTGGCCAGAGGCAGCGTCAACGCTGGCTATTCAACGGCGGACGAATGGCCGGACTCAAACTCGATTGGTTCGACAACGACAACTGCGACGGCGCCGGCCTGCGCTGTCGCTTTAGTTCACGTCGATGCCGACGACGACAATAATCGACCAGTCGAAGACCGATTCGCCGACTCCTGCGACATCAGCGGTCGAGGCGAAGGCGACGGCTGTCCGGCACCTGGAAACTTCACCATCGAATGCGAGGCCGACGTGTCTTCGGCTGACGAACCCGCCGAGCAGGGCCAGCGGCAGAAGATCGGCTCCAACAAGAAGAAAGGTTCGTTTTGGGTTCGAATCTTGGAAAAATTTAGATTTTCATGCGACTATTCGAATTTTAACGGTCGTAGCTTGGATTGGGATTCGAACCGCTATACTTTCAAAAATGTGGGCTAGAGGTCGTGTTTAACTTTTTAATCAGAAGATCAGCACTTTGAAGTCTCAGATTATGGATTAGAACTTGGGACCTCGGCACTACAGAATGGGAATTCAAATCTGGTACCTTCAAGTCTTAGATTACTGATTCGAATTGAAGACTTTAGGTCTTAAAAGTTAAGGATTTAAAGTTGGGATCCAGTGTATTCAGATTGAGGACTCAAGTTTGTGAACTCATTTAGTGGCGCCTGATTAGATTAAGTATTTGAGCTCGGGACCTCAGTTAGTTTGGTCAAGAGGACCCCAGTAATCAATGTTAAGATAAGGACTCGAGTTAAGGACTTCCATTTCGATTGAAATCCCGTATTCTATTGCTAATGGAAGATCCCCTCCCCCCTGGCAACCCGTCCAGCCTCCGCTCCATCGCCCACTGGGGGGCAGCAGAACATGCGCGAGTACCTGGCCGGGCTGCGGCAGCGATACGGAGACGGCTACATTGTGCGGCTGAATGAGCAACAGCGACAGCATCGGCAGCTCCGCCAGCAGCAGCAGCGACAAGAGGAGCAGCAACTAAAGGATGCCGAAGCCTTGATGACAGCCTCCGATGAGTTCCCTGTCGCTGTCTCTTCCACGCCGCTGGAACCGCCGCCGCCGCCGCCGCCACCACCACCACTGACATCGGTTGTGCAGCAGAGTCAGGCGAAGTCAGCCAACCTGGCTGTTCCCGCCGCAAGTTCAGCAGCCCCGCTGCTAGCCGCCGCCGATGCCAACATTAGCGGCGGAGGCGGCGGAGATCCGACGCCTGTGATGGACTCCATCGGCTCTGATGTCTTCGTTCTGCCGACGTCCCGGATGCCGCAGCCGGAGCCAGTTAAATCTGACACTGCTGCTGCCGCCTCAGCCTCCGTGGAACAGGAGCTCGGCTTGATCCGCGGTCATCAGTTCCTGGCTGTGCAGGGCGACACCGGCTCCGCGGTGATGCTCAGCCTGGCCGGCCATCTGCTGACTATTCGACATCCCGACGGCCGGCTGGCCGAAGAGATCGACCTTCGAAAGCTCGTCGCTTTGGAGTTACCGTCGGCGTCGAACTCAGGCCTGCAGATGAGGCTTCGATTCGATCAGCAACAGCTGGTGCGCAGCTTCCAGCTTCAAGAAGACGATCCAGCCGATGCTGGCCAGCTGGCATCGCTGCTGTCCCCCTTCGCCGCCACCGTCCCGCCTGACAGGTACCGCTGCGCCCGCTGCGAGCACTCGTTCAACATTTCCGAGGCCAGCCGGTCGATTCTGCCCTGTGAGAGCGCGCACAGCCTGTCGGATATTCGGGAGGCTCCGGTGTGTCCGAGCTGCGGCTCCGAGTTTATTGTGTCCACTGACGCCGCCGCCACCACCGCTGCTGCAAAGCTGCAGGCTTCGTCATTGGGTCCACCGGCTGCTGCTGTTGCCAGGTTCTTTGTCGGCAGTGTCGGCACTGAGCTGTCGGCCCCAAGAGTGTCGCCGCCGTCGCTAGATGCAGAGTCTGTCTCGCCAGATCCGTCTTCGGCGAACGCAGCGGCTGCCGAAGGCTCCGCTTCTGCCGATGCGTTTGCTCGGACACCCTCTATAGTGTCCATGGACACTCAAGGTGCCGCTGGGCCGACTTTAACTGCTGACTTTAATTTCGGACAGTCAGCGACAGTCAGCGAGTCAGCGACTGCTCTTGGCACGATGGACGCCCGCGAAGAGGTGAGCTGTCACGGGTCACTGGAACTCTGTTATCTGTGCGACAGACACGGGGCAGTCCATACTCAGGCATTTTTGTACATGAGCAGTCCCTACTCAAACAGGCATTTGTGTACATGAGCAGTCCCTACTCAAACAGGCACTTGTGTACATGAGCAGTCCCTACTCAAACAGGCACTTGTGTACATGAGCAGTCCCTACTCAAACAGGCACTTGTGTACATGAGCAGTCCCTACTCAAACAGGCACTTGTGTACATGAGCAGTCCCTACTCAAACAGGCACTTGTGTACATGAGCAGTCCCTACTCAAACAGGCACTTGTGTTCATGAGCAGTCCCTACTCAAACAGGCACTTGTGTACATGAGCAGTCCCTACTCAAACAGGCACTTGTGTACATGAGCAGTCCCTACTCAAACAGGCACTTGTGTACATGAGCAGTCCCTACTCAAACAGGCACTTGTGTACATGAGCAGTCCCTACTCAAACAGGCACTTGTGTACATGAGCAGTCCCTACTCAAACAGGCACTTGTGTACATGAGCAGTCCCTACTCAAACAGGCACTTGTGTACATGAGCAGTCCCTACTCAAACAGGCACTTGTGTACATGAGCAGTCCCTACTCAAACAGGCACTTGTGTACATGAGCAGTCCCTACTCAAACAGGCACTTGTGTACATGAGCAGTCCCTACTCAAACAGGCACTTGTGTACAAGTCGCTAACACTCGGTGGTAATTAGTCAAGCATCCCACCCTGTTTGCAGAGCCCAGCCCTCAGCCTCTCAACCGCTGCACCAACCGACACAGAGGCCTTCGTGACCGCCACCGCGGATGCTACCACGGACGCGACTGCAGGCGTGCCCGATGATGACGACACCAAAGAGATGCTGGCAGACAATGTTCTAATGTTCGACCCAACCAGCCCGGAGGTCATGGACCATCGGCTCAAACTGCACCTGGATCTGTCGCTGCTTGGTGACGGAGAGGACGCCAAGTTCGCCGTGCTGCTGGCTGGCTGTCACTTCCTGTCTGGCAAGCGCAACTCCAACTGGGAGGCCAAGCGAGCCGCCATTCTCGTAGCCACCACGCGGCAGCTCCTGCTGCTGGACTATTGCCCGCGTAGTCTGGCAGGGGCCGACGAAGACCTCGGTCGCTGCCTGGCGCTACTCCAGAAATGGCCGCTGGCCGCTCTGCAAACCGTCCGCCTTGGCCACTGGGCTGGCGGCTTCGTCCTGCTTCGCTGGACCTCCGAGGCGCAACTTCTGGCGCCGATGGGGCACCGCGCCAAACTTGACGGCCTGATTGACTGTCTGCGCCGACACTGCGACCGTCCAGACGTTGATGCCGGCGTCGATGACGGGGGGCGGGACCGTTGCCACTGGGTCACCCTGGCAGATTCGTCCACCTCAGTGCTTCTTGTCGTTGACGAAGCCGCCGACGATGGAGACGCCGAGATGCTGCGGCTGCTGGCGCTGCCACCGGCTGACTTGGCCGAAGCTCTGGCTGACTGCCAGCAGCTGGACTGGCGAGCCAAATGTCAGCTGATTAACTCGGCCCCGCTCACCTCGCTGCAGTCCCTGACCATTCCGGATAGGGATGCCAGCTCGCCGGCAGGTGCGCCGGTTCGACTCGACTTCTTCCCAGAGGATGGCGTTGCCTCCTGGTCGGTTGTCATGCCAACCGGAGCCGCTAGGCGCGAACTTCGCCGCCGATTGGCTGAGCCGTGGCAGCTGCGGTTCGGCGTTGAGCTTCCGGTTGGCCGCGAGAACGGGGAAGCTGGAAGCCTGGAGTGACATTTCACCTAGAGTGACATCCCATCTGGAGTGACATCGCACCTAGAGTGACACTTCGCCTAGAGTGACATTTCACCTAGAGTAACACTTCGCCTAGAGGGACATTTCACCTAGAGTGACATTTCACCTAGAGGGACATTTCACCTAGAGTGACATTTCACCTAGAGTGACATTTTATCTAGATGACATCCCACGTAGTAAAACGTACCACCGGGAGTGACATGCTACATAATTCCAGCTAAACAGCCAAGCAAAAAGATTTTGTTAATTTTTTTGTTCAAGTTTGGTAATGTTTCTTTAACTACGAGTATTTAATTAATTCTGCTGCCAAATTCAGATGCAAAAGCAATACGAATAAAAATCTTTCCTTGCTAAACTAGCACTAGGTAGCACTGTTGTACTAAACAGACAAATGCCTCCACATTAATTTGATTCTGTGATTGTACGTATGCATGCTCGCAAATTGTAAATCTGTTTATAATGAAAACAAAATATAAATATAAACTCAATAAAATAACGACTTTATTATTTTTCTAGAAACCGTTGTGTATAGTTAACTAAATTTGGTTCCTAGAAATTTCATAATTACATCGAGAGCATATCAGCTATTAATCAACGTTTTATTAGTCTCCCAATGTCTGGCACTACATTGATTGAGTCAACTAGAATTGAGAGGGCGCTCGATCTGGGAGGGCTCTTGATCTTTATCATTCGGACTCAATATTGAGCAGTGTTAGCAATTGTCTCCGAGGTATCTGGGGGCTGACTATATTCAAATACGAGTACTAAAGCAAATTGTCGTACACTGTCGTAGGGTTCTGTCGTACGATCATCACTGTCGTAGGTCACTGTCGTACACTGTCGTAGGGTTCTGTCGTAGGATCATCCCTGTCATAGGTCACTGTCGTACACTGTCGTAGGTCACTGTCGTAGGTCACTGTCGTACACTGTCGTATCGTCACTGTCGTATGGTCACTGTCGTAGGGCACTGTCGTACTCTGTCGTAATATCTAGGTGGGTCTAGGTGGTCGACCCAAGAAAGTTGGGCTGCGGCACAGTCGTATTATGTCGTAAAAACACCTGTCGTATGCTGACGAGGACTGTCGTAAAAGCTCTGTCGTATAGCTCTGTCGTACGACTGTCGTTTTTTAAACGGGAATGCTTAAATATTTTGTCTCCAATGCGAAGCTTTACGCTATATATATTTATAATAACACACACATAATTATGTGTGTGTAAAAAGCTTTGAGTGTCATTCAAACCTAGATTATCAAAGTGACGAAGTCTCTACCGCTCCGCATTGCAGCTCAGGCAGAGACGGGCTTCGAGCATCGGCATCTCAGCACGAGCAGGTCGAGCAGGTCGCGTCTCGCAATGAGTCAGCGATGCAGCCGTGTGCAGACGGCAGTCATGCAGTGACGAAGCGTCAGGAGTGCGAGTCAGTCGGGAATACCCGAGCTACAAAGAGTGCTGCAACACGGCACCGTCGAGCTCAGGGTGTCCAGAGGCCATTCCAGTGCGACACTTGCCAAAAGAAGCTCTCCAGCAAGAGCCACCTCAAAGCTCACATTAGTGCGTTTCACGAGAAGGAAAAACCGCACGAGTGCAAGCGGTGTGGGAAGTCCTTCTTAAATGCATCTCATCTGCACGTGCACATTCGGTCTTACACTGGTGAGAGGCCGTTTGAGTGCAAGGTGTGCGGCAAGAGATTCAGTACCAACGGCAACCTCACTAAGCATTCCAGGGTGCACACAGGAGAAAAGCCATTTGAGTGCAAGGTGTGCGGCAAGAGATTCAGTACCAACGGCAACCTCACTAAGCATTCCAGGGTGCACACAGGAGAAAAGCCATTTGAGTGCAAGGTGTGCGGCAAGAGATTCAATGAAAGCAGCAGCCTTACAAGGCACTCAAGGCTGCACACAGGGGAAACTCCATATGAGTGCAAAGTGTGCGGCAAGAGATTCAGTGTCAGTAGCAACCTTACTACCCACCTAAGACTGCACACAGGAGAAAAGCCATTGGAGTGCAAAGTGTGCGGCAAGAGATTCAATGAAAACAGCAGCCTAGCTAGGCACTCTAGGGTGCACACAGGAGAAAAGCCATACGAGTGCAAGATATGCGGCAAGCGATTTAATCGCAGCAGCAATTTGAAAAGACACTCCAAGCAGCACATTGTCTAGCGAATATTTAACACTTCGCTCTGTGTGATTGCAAGTGCAGACCACCAATCCTGGATTGACAGTAAGCTTTAATTACTGATCAGTTTTTTGTCTTAATGATTTTTTTGGAGTTCTCTTGAAGTAATGCATACGGAAACTAATCCAATGTCAGCAGCCAATGGCCAGTTACTGAGAGCAGACCGGATTTTTACTTCTTGTTGCTGCCAAATGTCCCCAATTGTTGTTTCCCTCTCATCTGATTACCTGCTGTAGGAGTGCTTAAAAAATTGGGTTTTGTGTAATTGTTGTCTGCATAATGCAATTTTGTCGTTGCACAAATTTCACAGGCTGTTTTTAAGGTTTTCCCAAGCTTGTTTTACTGTTTTTGTCTTGTGTTTGGCTAAAATTTCTTCTAAAAAACTTCCTTTCGGCCTGTATTTATAAATTTTATTCTTGGCATTGCGAACTTTTTTGTTGTTACTAATAACCCTTAGTAAGTAGTTTGATTTGATTCAATACAACTTTACTATTACAATCTTTACTAATTGATTAGTTTATATGTTTGTCTGGATGTATTTATTGTTTTGGTATTGACTTAAAAGACCACATAGGGTGCTCAATGCACCTGTTGTCATGGGAATTTGCTCAGCTCTCAGGGCCTCAGCCAGCGGATATTCAATCAGCTGATCAAGTTGGTCGAGTGTTTCAGCTGCAGCAGTTTTCTGCTGAGGCTCGCATTGAGGTGTTTCCCGCACTGAGCTTCTCCGCAAGGCATTTTGCCAGCCATGCGGTGCTTCAGCTGTGCTGCCGCTTCAATGCAGATTTTCATGGCTGCCAACTTGCTAGTGCTGCTGACAGCTCACCTTCTCTGGCAGTCTGCATGGCATTTAGCTACTCAAGTTGTCTAATTCCAATCCTGCAGTTTGAGACTGAGCACAGCTAACTGGTTGTAAGCCAAATCTCTGCCCGTTGACACATTAATATGCTTGTCACAAATGACACTCCTTGATTTCGAACTGGTGTCCCGCTTATTTGCGCTACTCTTCTTGATCTCCCACGCTAACCACCCTGACTGGTTAGACTCACCGTACCTACTCTATGACTCACCTTTTGTGTAGTTAGTTTGTAGGTATGTACGAGTACATCTGTTATGTAAATTTGTTTGCGATATTGATCTGTCGCCGGCTAAAGTATAAATATTCTAGTGGAAAGGCCAACGTGGTCTAAAGGTTGTATGTGACGCAAAATAATTATGACTTTCTCAATACAACTTCACTCTACCTACTCCACCATTCATCCTACCGACCCTGCTAACTGTACAGCAACTCCTTTGCATTCATTCCGTCTGCCAGCCATTTGTTGACCAGTGGTTTCAGGGTGGAAACTTTAGCATGTTTCTGAGTGTACTCCGGGACAAAATTTTAAGTTACAAAATCTGACAATACAGCTTCCATGGCACCCAGGTACATAAGTTACAAATGGCGTCATACAAGACTGCCCCTTTTCTACGTGCCCAGACACCATCGTCCAAACACCACCCCAAGTCAACCCCCCTCTGCACTGCACCCCTCCGCCGTAAGTTTATATCACCTAGCTTTTACTCAGCCCGCCTCGCCTCTACCTTTCTCGCGCTGCATGATTTTTTTGCTTTTTTGCTTTTATACTTTCTGTACGGCACAAATAAACTTGCTGTTCAGAGGACCGTCGTCTCTTTTTGCACTGTACTCAATACTGGCAAACACGCGACCGCCTTCCCTTCTCTTGGGGTGTGGTGTTTAGTAAGTCCTTTAAACAGCTTTTAAAGTGGGATGAATCCATTTTCCTTATGAATTCCAATACCATTAAATCTCTGATCACAAGTAATGAAGTCTACCGCTCCGCATTGCAGCTCAGGCAGAGACGGGCTTCGAGAATCGGCATCTCAGCACGGATCGCAGCCCCACAGTTTCTCAGAGATGCCCCGTCGCTCTGTCGCCTGCCCCTTTTGTCCCAGGCGGTTCTGCCGCACCCGAGCGGCAGTGGCGCAGTACTTGCGTCATGTGCGGTCACACGGAATGGGCTGCGACTCGGAGCCAGAGGAGGCGGCTGCGACCAACTCAGAAGCTGTCAGAGCGGCGGCGGTCGAGCAGGTCGCGTCTCGCAATGAGTCAGCGATGCAGCCGTGTGCAGACGGCAGTCGTGCAGTGACGAAGCGTCAGGAGTGCGAGTCAGTCGGGAATACCCGAGCTACAAAGAGTGCTGCAACACGGCACCGTCGAGCTCAGGGTGTCCAGAGGCCGTTCCAGTGCGACACTTGCCAGAAGAAGTTCTCCAGAAAAGGCCACCTCAAGGCTCACATTAGTGCAGTGCACATAAAGGAGAAACCACACAAGTGCAAATGGTGTGGGAAGTCCTTCACAAAGGCGTCTCATCTACACGTGCACATCCGGTCTCACACTGGAGAGAGGCCGTTTGAGTGCGAGGTGTGCGGCAAGAGATTCAGTGACAGCAGCAGCCTTACTACGCACTCAAGGGTGCACACAGGAGAAAAGCCATTTGAGTGCAAGGTGTGCGGCAAGAGATTCAGTGACAGCAGCGGTCTCACTAAGCACTTAAGGTTGCACACAGGAGAAAAGCCATTTCAGTGCAAGGTGTGCGGCAAGAGATTCAGTGACAGCAGCAGCCTTACTACGCACTCAAGGGTGCACACAGGAGAAAAGCCATTTGAGTGCAAGGTGTGCGGCAAGAGATTCAGTGACAGCAGCGGTCTCACTAAGCACTTAAGGCTGCACACCGGAGAAAAGCCATTTGTTTGCAAGGTGTGCGGCAAGAGATTCAGTGTCAATAGCAGCCTCACCACCCACTCAAGGCTACACACTGGTGAAAAGCCATTTCAATGCAAAGTTTGCGGCAAGAGATTTGCTGTCAATAGCAGCCTCACAACCCACTCAAGGCTGCATACAGGAGAAAAGCCGTTTCAGTGCAAAGTGTGCGGCAGGAGATTTAATCAAGTCAACATTCTCACAACCCACTCAAGGCTGCATACAGGAGAAAAGCCGTTTCAGTGCAAAGTGTGCGGCAGGAGATTTAATCAAGCCAACATTCTCACTACCCACTCAAGGCTGCACACTGAGAAAAAAGCCGTTTCAGTGCAAAGTGTGCGGCAAGAGATTCAATCAAGTCAGCAATCTTAATAGCCACTCCGAGCAGCACGTTGTGTAGCGAATATTCAAATTTGCTGCACTCCGCTAATTGCCGATGTGGACAATTGGTCTTGGTCCATACTGTGCGCCAAGTGTTTGCTTGTCATCGTTTCATAGCTTTTTTGTCTTGTCCTTCTGTCTTTAGAGCTTTAATGATCTTCGCTGAGTTATTCTAGAGCAATACAGGCGGATGCTAAACCAATGACCTGTTAGTGACAGCAGTCAATGACTAGTTAGTCACGGCATATACAATACTGCACTCTACTGTTAGGCCATCTTTTCACTTGTTGCTGCTAAAGGTTTCCAGTTGTTTCTCATAACATTACTGTCTGTATCACTACTCAGCACTCATGCATCGTTTCTACTTCTTAACATTTGTTCTTTAAGTTTTGTAAAGCCGAGCGTTGTTGCAATGGATGCTTAATAAGTTCGCGGAAAAAAGACACTTCTGAATATGCCGCCACCTGAAAATTGTTTTGAATGTATCCCCCCAATTAATGAGACTTCTCAGCATAGTTTTCAGACAGATTTCTGCATTTCTCCATCGCATGAAACTATGCTGCAAAACATGCCCTTAATTCCACCTGAGGGATAGCTTCCAGCTCTGCTTTCAACGCCTCTTTAAGCTTCTTGCGTGAGTCAAAACGCTTTCCCTTGAGATTCTTCTTGATCTTCTTGAAGAGGAAGAAGTCAGCTGGAGCGATTTCAGGCGAGTAGGCTGGATGTGGCAGCAGAGTCTGCTGAGTCAATGCCAGAAACTCCTGTGTCACTCTGGCTCGGTGAGCTGGAGCATTGTCATGGTGCAAGAAAATGGCATGGTCTCTGGTCTTTGGCCGCATCCTGACAGAGGAGCTCCAGCACCTGGGACAGGCAGACACTTAAGTACCAGTGACTAGTCACTGTGGCACCTTTTTCGAATAGAATGTGCGGCAGGATGCCACACCACCGGAATAAGAGTGAAGTTCAAGTAATGGGGCACCCAGAGTGCAGACGCTTTCCTCATGCCCAGATGATCATGCAAGATAGAAATGGCGCTTGAATCTGAAATCCCGACATGTTTCTCGATTTCGCCAACCGTCACTCCTCGATCTTCATCGAGCAGTCTTTGGACACTGGAACTGTTGCGTTCGTAATAACCGAATTTGGACGGCCTTCTCGTTCAAACCACTTGTACACCATTGTCTGGGATGATGCTTCATCACCCAACGCTTTTCAAAGCATCTGCAAGCGCTCGAGAGGCGGATTGGCCAAATCGAAATTGAACAAGAACTGCAACTCGTCTGTCACATTGTCAATCCCAGGACAGGGTCTGGGGTCGTATCACTTTTTCGACCATTGCGTCGTAGCATTTTAAGCAGAGGCTGAAAATTGACATGAAGTTTTAATATGTACTGATATAAACACAAAAAATCTCATTTTATTTGCATATAAGGAAGCTACGAGCTACATTTTCTGCGAACTTGTTAAGCATCCTCGTATTGTCTGCATGATGGAATTTTCTCGATACACAACTTTCACAGCCAGTGTTAAAGTTCCCCATGTTTGTTTTAATGTTTGTCTTGATGTGGGGCTATAAATTTTCTTCATTAATTAAATTAAATGCATGGCTGCCTAGCACACTTTATTGTTACTAATAACCTTTAACTGGTTTGCTTTAACTAAATACAACTTTATTGTTTCAATTTTACTAATTCGTTAGTTTAAATGTTTGTCTTGAGGTGTTGATTCTTTTAATATTGACTTTAATAGACCACATAGGGTGTTCAATGCAGCTGTTGCCATGGGAATTTGCTCAGCTCTCAGGGCCTCAGCCAGCGGATATTCAATCAGCTGATCAAGTTGGTTAAGTGTTTCAGCTGCAGCAGTTTTCTGCTGAGGCTCGCATTGAGGTGTTTCCCGCACTGAGCTTCTCCGCAAGGCATTTTGCCAGCCATGCGGTGCTTCAGCTGTGCTGCCGCTTGAATGCAGATTTTCATGGCTGCCAACTTGCTAGTGCTGCTGACAGCTCACCTCTGACAGTCTGCATGGCATTTAGCTACTCAAGTTGTGTAATTCCAATCCTGCAGTATAAGACTGAGCACAGCTAACTGGTTGTAAGCCAAATCTCTGCCCGTTTGAGTTGTCTTGCTGAGCATGACCGCCTCTGAGCACACTGCACCCCTTCTGTCTGTCTGTTGAAGACATTGAAAAAAATCCCGGCACGTGGACAAATGTTCTGTCTGCATTTATAACATTAATTTGCTTGTCATAAATGACAATCCTTGATTTCGAACTGGTGTCCCGCTTCTTTTCACTACTCTTCTTGATCTCCCACGCTAACCACCCTGACTGGTTAGACTCACCGTACCTACTCTATGACTCACCCTAACCACCATAATCTCAAGTTTCCTCTCTTTGACTTATATACCATGTCCAATGATTCATTTCAAAGTGCATTTGAAATGGTTCATCATTTTAAATTTTACGTTAAAAGACTTACAGACCTCAATTTAGACCAGAAATCATTCATGTCATAGAGAGTATGTAGTCAGAGGCGAAAAAGCAAAACTTCAAGTCATGTATTTAACAGTACAGATTCCATGACACACCCAGTTACAAATGGCGTTACACAGATCTGAACTTTGCCCCGTGTCTACGTACGTCTTAGTTTTACCGGTAAATGTGGGATAAATCTATTTTTCCTTAAGAATTCCAATATCATTAAATCTCTGATTACAAAGTAATGAAGTCTACCGCTCCGCATTGCAGCTCAGGCAGAGACGGGCTTCGAGAATCGGCATCTCAGCACGGATCGCAGCCCCACAGTTTCTCAGAGATGCGCCGGGGCTCTGTCGCCTGCCCCTTTTGTCCCAGGCGGTTCTGCCGCACCCGAGCGGCAGTGGCGCAGTACTTGCGTCATGTGCGGTCACACGGAATGGGCTGCGACTCGGAGCCAGAGGAGGCGGCTGCGACCAACTCAGAAGCTGTCAGAGCGGCGGCGGTCGAGCAGGTCGCGTCTCGCAATGAGTCAGCGATGCAGCCGTGTGCAGACGGCAGTCGTGCAGTGACGAAGCGTCAGGAGTGCGAGTCAGTCGGGAATACCCGAGCTACAAAGAGTGCTGCAACACGGCACCGTCGAGCTCAGGGTGTCCAGAGGCCGTTCCAGTGCGACACTTGCCAGAAGAAGTTCTCCAGAAAAGGCCACCTCAAGGCTCACATTAGTGCAGTGCACATAAAGGAGAAACCACACAAGTGCAAATGGTGTGGGAAGTCCTTCACAAAGGCGTCTCATCTACACGTGCACATCCGTTCTCACACTGGAGAGAGGCCGTTTGAGTGCGAGGTGTGCGGCAAGAGATTCAGTGACAGCAGCAGCCTCACTAAGCACTTAAGGTTGCACACAGGAGAAAAGCCATTTCAGTGCAAGGTGTGCGGCAAGAGATTCAGTGACAGCAGCAGCCTTACTACGCACTCAAGGGTGCACACAGGAGAAAAGCCATTTGAGTGCAAGGTGTGCGGCAAGAGATTCAGTGACAGCAGCGGTCTCACTAAGCACTTAAGGCTGCACACCGGAGAAAAGCCATTTGTTTGCAAGGTGTGCGGCAAGAGATTCAGTGTCAATAGCAGCCTCACCACCCACTCAAGGCTACACACTGGTGAAAAGCCATTTCAATGCAAAGTTTGCGGCAAGAGATTTGCTGTCAATAGCAGCCTCACAACCCACTCAAGGCTGCATACAGGAGAAAAGCCGTTTCAGTGCAAAGTGTGCGGCAGGAGATTTAATCAAGTCAACATTCTCACAACCCACTCAAGGCTGCATACAGGAGAAAAGCCGTTTCAGTGCAAAGTGTGCGGCAGGAGATTTAATCAAGCCAACATTCTCACTACCCACTCAAGGCTGCACACTGAGAAAAAAGCCGTTTCAGTGCAAAGTGTGCGGCAAGAGATTCAATCAAGTCAGCAATCTTAATAGCCACTCCGAGCAGCACGTTGTGTAGCGAATATTCAAATTTGCTGCACTCCGCTAATTGCCGATGTGGACAATTGGTCTTGGTCCATACTGTGCGCCAAGTGTTTGCTTGTCATCGTTTCATAGCTTTTTTGTCTTGTCCTTCTGTCTTTAGAGCTTTAATGATCTTCGCTGAGTTATTCTAGAGCAATACAGGCGGATGCTAAACCAATGACCTGTTAGTGACAGCAGTCAATGACTAGTTAGTCACGGCATATACAATACTGCACTCTACTGTTAGGCCATCTTTTCACTTGTTGCTGCTAAAGGTTTCCAGTTGTTTCTCATAACATTACTGTCTGTATCACTACTCAGCACTCATGCATCGTTTCTACTTCTTAACATTTGTTCTTTAAGTTTTGTAAAGCCGAGCGTTGTTGCAATGGATGCTTAATAAGTTCGCGGAAAAAAGACACTTCTGAATATGCCGCCACCTGAAAATTGTTTTGAATGTATCCCCCCCAATTAATGAGACTTCTCAGCATAGTTTTCAGACAGATTTCTGCATTTCTCCATCGCATGAAACTATGCTGCAAAACATGCCCTTAATTCCACCTGAGGGATAGCTTCCAGCTCTGCTTTCAACGCCTCTTTAAGCTTCTTGCGTGAGTCAAAACGCTTTCCCTTGAGATTCTTCTTGATCTTCTTGAAGAGGAAGAAGTCAGCTGGAGCGATTTCAGGCGAGTAGGCTGGATGTGGCAGCAGAGTCTGCTGAGTCAATGCCAGAAACTCCTGTGTCACTCTGGCTCGGTGAGCTGGAGCATTGTCATGGTGCAAGAAAATGGCATGGTCTCTGGTCTTTGGCCGCATCCTGACAGAGGAGCTCCAGCACCTGGGACAGGCAGACACTTAAGTACCAGTGACTAGTCACTGTGGCACCTTTTTCGAATAGAATGTGCGGCAGGATGCCACACCACCGGAATAAGAGTGAAGTTCAAGTAATGGGGCACCCAGAGTGCAGACGCTTTCCTCATGCCCAGATGATCATGCAAGATAGAAATGGCGCTTGAATCTGAAATCCCGACATGTTTCTCGATTTCGCCAACCGTCACTCCTCGATCTTCATCGAGCAGTCTTTGGACACTGGAACTGTTGCGTTCGTAATAACCGAATTTGGACGGCCTTCTCGTTCAAACCACTTGTACACCATTGTCTGGGATGATGCTTCATCACCCAACGCTTTTCAAAGCATCTGCAAGCGCTCGAGAGGCGGATTGGCCAAATCGAAATTGAACAAGAACTGCAACTCGTCTGTCACATTGTCAATCCCAGGACAGGGTCTGGGGTCGTATCACTTTTTCGACCATTGCGTCGTAGCATTTTAAGCAGAGGCTGAAAATTGACATGAAGTTTTAATATGTACTGATATAAACACAAAAAATCTCATTTTATTTGCATATAAGGAAGCTACGAGCTACATTTTCTGCGAACTTGTTAAGCATCCTCGTATTGTCTGCATGATGGAATTTTCTCGATACACAACTTTCACAGCCAGTGTTAAAGTTCCCCATGTTTGTTTTAATGTTTGTCTTGATGTGGGGCTATAAATTTTCTTCATTAATTAAATTAAATGCATGGCTGCCTAGCACACTTTATTGTTACTAATAACCTTTAACTGGTTTGCTTTAACTAAATACAACTTTATTGTTTCAATTTTACTAATTCGTTAGTTTAAATGTTTGTCTTGAGGTGTTGATTCTTTTAATATTGACTTTAATAGACCACATAGGGTGTTCAATGCAGCTGTTGCCATGGGAATTTGCTCAGCTCTCAGGGCCTCAGCCAGCGGATATTCAATCAGCTGATCAAGTTGGTTAAGTGTTTCAGCTGCAGCAGTTTTCTGCTGAGGCTCGCATTGAGGTGTTTCCCGCACTGAGCTTCTCCGCAAGGCATTTTGCCAGCCATGCGGTGCTTCAGCTGTGCTGCCGCTTGAATGCAGATTTTCATGGCTGCCAACTTGCTAGTGCTGCTGACAGCTCACCTCTGACAGTCTGCATGGCATTTAGCTACTCAAGTTGTGTAATTCCAATCCTGCAGTATAAGACTGAGCACAGCTAACTGGTTGTAAGCCAAATCTCTGCCCGTTTGAGTTGTCTTGCTGAGCATGACCGCCTCTGAGCACACTGCACCCCTTCTGTCTGTCTGTTGAAGACATTGAAAAAAATCCCGGCACGTGGACAAATGTTCTGTCTGCATTTATAACATTAATTTGCTTGTCATAAATGACAATCCTTGATTTCGAACTGGTGTCCCGCTTCTTTTCACTACTCTTCTTGATCTCCCACGCTAACCACCCTGACTGGTTAGACTCACCGTACCTACTCTATGACTCACCCTAACCACCATAATCTCAAGTTTCCTCTCTTTGACTTATATACCATGTCCAATGATTCATTTCAAAGTGCATTTGAAATGGTTCATCATTTTAAATTTTACGTTAAAAGACTTACAGACCTCAATTTAGACCAGAAATCATTCATGTCATAGAGAGTATGTAGTCAGAGGCGAAAAAGCAAAACTTCAAGTCATGTATTTAACAGTACAGATTCCATGACACACCCAGTTACAAATGGCGTTACACAGATCTGAACTTTGCCCCGTGTCTACGTACGTCTTAGTTTTACCGGTAAATGTGGGATAAATCTATTTTTCCTTAAGAATTCCAATATCATTAAATCTCTGATTACAAAGTAATGAAGTCTACCGCTCCGCATTGCAGCTCAGGCAGAGACGGGCTTCGAGAATCGGCATCTCAGCACGGATCGCAGCCCCACAGTTTCTCAGAGATGCGCCGGGGCTCTGTCGCCTGCCCCTTTTGTCCCAGGCGGTTCTGCCGCACCCGAGCGGCAGTGGCGCAGTACTTGCGTCATGTGCGGTCACACGGAATGGGCTGCGACTCGGAGCCAGAGGAGGCGGCTGCGACCAACTCAGAAGCTGTCAGAGCGGCGGCGGTCGAGCAGGTCGCGTCTCGCAATGAGTCAGCGATGCAGCCGTGTGCAGACGGCAGTCGTGCAGTGACGAAGCGTCAGGAGTGCGAGTCAGTCGGGAATACCCGAGCTACAAAGAGTGCTGCAACACGGCACCGTCGAGCTCAGGGTGTCCAGAGGCCGTTCCAGTGCGACACTTGCCAGAAGAAGTTCTCCAGAAAAGGCCACCTCAAGGCTCACATTAGTGCAGTGCACATAAAGGAGAAACCACACAAGTGCAAATGGTGTGGGAAGTCCTTCACAAAGGCGTCTCATCTACACGTGCACATCCGTTCTCACACTGGAGAGAGGCCGTTTGAGTGCGAGGTGTGCGGCAAGAGATTCAGTGACAGCAGCAGCCTCACTAAGCACTTAAGGTTGCACACAGGAGAAAAGCCATTTCAGTGCAAGGTGTGCGGCAAGAGATTCAGTGACAGCAGCAGCCTTACTACGCACTCAAGGGTGCACACAGGAGAAAAGCCATTTGAGTGCAAGGTGTGCGGCAAGAGATTCAGTGACAGCAGCGGTCTCACTAAGCACTTAAGGCTGCACACCGGAGAAAAGCCATTTGTTTGCAAGGTGTGCGGCAAGAGATTCAGTGTCAATAGCAGCCTCACCACCCACTCAAGGCTACACACTGGTGAAAAGCCATTTCAATGCAAAGTTTGCGGCAAGAGATTTGCTGTCAATAGCAGCCTCACAACCCACTCAAGGCTGCATACAGGAGAAAAGCCGTTTCAGTGCAAAGTGTGCGGCAGGAGATTTAATCAAGTCAACATTCTCACAACCCACTCAAGGCTGCATACAGGAGAAAAGCCGTTTCAGTGCAAAGTGTGCGGCAGGAGATTTAATCAAGCCAACATTCTCACTACCCACTCAAGGCTGCACACTGAGAAAAAAGCCGTTTCAGTGCAAAGTGTGCGGCAAGAGATTCAATCAAGTCAGCAATCTTAATAGCCACTCCGAGCAGCACGTTGTGTAGCGAATATTCAAATTTGCTGCACTCCGCTAATTGCCGATGTGGACAATTGGTCTTGGTCCATACTGTGCGCCAAGTGTTTGCTTGTCATCGTTTCATAGCTTTTTTGTCTTGTCCTTCTGTCTTTAGAGCTTTAATGATCTTCGCTGAGTTATTCTAGAGCAATACAGGCGGATGCTAAACCAATGACCTGTTAGTGACAGCAGTCAATGACTAGTTAGTCACGGCATATACAATACTGCACTCTACTGTTAGGCCATCTTTTCACTTGTTGCTGCTAAAGGTTTCCAGTTGTTTCTCATAACATTACTGTCTGTATCACTACTCAGCACTCATGCATCGTTTCTACTTCTTAACATTTGTTCTTTAAGTTTTGTAAAGCCGAGCGTTGTTGCAATGGATGCTTAATAAGTTCGCGGAAAAAAGACACTTCTGAATATGCCGCCACCTGAAAATTGTTTTGAATGTATCCCCCCCAATTAATGAGACTTCTCAGCATAGTTTTCAGACAGATTTCTGCATTTCTCCATCGCATGAAACTATGCTGCAAAACATGCCCTTAATTCCACCTGAGGGATAGCTTCCAGCTCTGCTTTCAACGCCTCTTTAAGCTTCTTGCGTGAGTCAAAACGCTTTCCCTTGAGATTCTTCTTGATCTTCTTGAAGAGGAAGAAGTCAGCTGGAGCGATTTCAGGCGAGTAGGCTGGATGTGGCAGCAGAGTCTGCTGAGTCAATGCCAGAAACTCCTGTGTCACTCTGGCTCGGTGAGCTGGAGCATTGTCATGGTGCAAGAAAATGGCATGGTCTCTGGTCTTTGGCCGCATCCTGACAGAGGAGCTCCAGCACCTGGGACAGGCAGACACTTAAGTACCAGTGACTAGTCACTGTGGCACCTTTTTCGAATAGAATGTGCGGCAGGATGCCACACCACCGGAATAAGAGTGAAGTTCAAGTAATGGGGCACCCAGAGTGCAGACGCTTTCCTCATGCCCAGATGATCATGCAAGATAGAAATGGCGCTTGAATCTGAAATCCCGACATGTTTCTCGATTTCGCCAACCGTCACTCCTCGATCTTCATCGAGCAGTCTTTGGACACTGGAACTGTTGCGTTCGTAATAACCGAATTTGGACGGCCTTCTCGTTCAAACCACTTGTACACCATTGTCTGGGATGATGCTTCATCACCCAACGCTTTTCAAAGCATCTGCAAGCGCTCGAGAGGCGGATTGGCCAAATCGAAATTGAACAAGAACTGCAACTCGTCTGTCACATTGTCAATCCCAGGACAGGGTCTGGGGTCGTATCACTTTTTCGACCATTGCGTCGTAGCATTTTAAGCAGAGGCTGAAAATTGACATGAAGTTTTAATATGTACTGATATAAACACAAAAAATCTCATTTTATTTGCATATAAGGAAGCTACGAGCTACATTTTCTGCGAACTTGTTAAGCATCCTCGTATTGTCTGCATGATGGAATTTTCTCGATACACAACTTTCACAGCCAGTGTTAAAGTTCCCCATGTTTGTTTTAATGTTTGTCTTGATGTGGGGCTATAAATTTTCTTCATTAATTAAATTAAATGCATGGCTGCCTAGCACACTTTATTGTTACTAATAACCTTTAACTGGTTTGCTTTAACTAAATACAACTTTATTGTTTCAATTTTACTAATTCGTTAGTTTAAATGTTTGTCTTGAGGTGTTGATTCTTTTAATATTGACTTTAATAGACCACATAGGGTGTTCAATGCAGCTGTTGCCATGGGAATTTGCTCAGCTCTCAGGGCCTCAGCCAGCGGATATTCAATCAGCTGATCAAGTTGGTTAAGTGTTTCAGCTGCAGCAGTTTTCTGCTGAGGCTCGCATTGAGGTGTTTCCCGCACTGAGCTTCTCCGCAAGGCATTTTGCCAGCCATGCGGTGCTTCAGCTGTGCTGCCGCTTGAATGCAGATTTTCATGGCTGCCAACTTGCTAGTGCTGCTGACAGCTCACCTCTGACAGTCTGCATGGCATTTAGCTACTCAAGTTGTGTAATTCCAATCCTGCAGTATAAGACTGAGCACAGCTAACTGGTTGTAAGCCAAATCTCTGCCCGTTTGAGTTGTCTTGCTGAGCATGACCGCCTCTGAGCACACTGCACCCCTTCTGTCTGTCTGTTGAAGACATTGAAAAAAATCCCGGCACGTGGACAAATGTTCTGTCTGCATTTATAACATTAATTTGCTTGTCATAAATGACAATCCTTGATTTCGAACTGGTGTCCCGCTTCTTTTCACTACTCTTCTTGATCTCCCACGCTAACCACCCTGACTGGTTAGACTCACCGTACCTACTCTATGACTCACCCTAACCACCATAATCTCAAGTTTCCTCTCTTTGACTTATATACCATGTCCAATGATTCATTTCAAAGTGCATTTGAAATGGTTCATCATTTTAAATTTTACGTTAAAAGACTTACAGACCTCAATTTAGACCAGAAATCATTCATGTCATAGAGAGTATGTAGTCAGAGGCGAAAAAGCAAAACTTCAAGTCATGTATTTAACAGTACAGATTCCATGACACACCCAGTTACAAATGGCGTTACACAGATCTGAACTTTGCCCCGTGTCTACGTACGTCTTAGTTTTACCGGTAAATGTGGGATAAATCTATTTTTCCTTAAGAATTCCAATATCATTAAATCTCTGATTACAAAGTAATGAAGTCTACCGCTCCGCATTGCAGCTCAGGCAGAGACGGGCTTCGAGAATCGGCATCTCAGCACGGATCGCAGCCCCACAGTTTCTCAGAGATGCGCCGGGGCTCTGTCGCCTGCCCCTTTTGTCCCAGGCGGTTCTGCCGCACCCGAGCGGCAGTGGCGCAGTACTTGCGTCATGTGCGGTCACACGGAATGGGCTGCGACTCGGAGCCAGAGGAGGCGGCTGCGACCAACTCAGAAGCTGTCAGAGCGGCGGCGGTCGAGCAGGTCGCGTCTCGCAATGAGTCAGCGATGCAGCCGTGTGCAGACGGCAGTCGTGCAGTGACGAAGCGTCAGGAGTGCGAGTCAGTCGGGAATACCCGAGCTACAAAGAGTGCTGCAACACGGCACCGTCGAGCTCAGGGTGTCCAGAGGCCGTTCCAGTGCGACACTTGCCAGAAGAAGTTCTCCAGAAAAGGCCACCTCAAGGCTCACATTAGTGCAGTGCACATAAAGGAGAAACCACACAAGTGCAAATGGTGTGGGAAGTCCTTCACAAAGGCGTCTCATCTACACGTGCACATCCGTTCTCACACTGGAGAGAGGCCGTTTGAGTGCGAGGTGTGCGGCAAGAGATTCAGTGACAGCAGCAGCCTCACTAAGCACTTAAGGTTGCACACAGGAGAAAAGCCATTTCAGTGCAAGGTGTGCGGCAAGAGATTCAGTGACAGCAGCAGCCTTACTACGCACTCAAGGGTGCACACAGGAGAAAAGCCATTTGAGTGCAAGGTGTGCGGCAAGAGATTCAGTGACAGCAGCGGTCTCACTAAGCACTTAAGGCTGCACACCGGAGAAAAGCCATTTGTTTGCAAGGTGTGCGGCAAGAGATTCAGTGTCAATAGCAGCCTCACCACCCACTCAAGGCTACACACTGGTGAAAAGCCATTTCAATGCAAAGTTTGCGGCAAGAGATTTGCTGTCAATAGCAGCCTCACAACCCACTCAAGGCTGCATACAGGAGAAAAGCCGTTTCAGTGCAAAGTGTGCGGCAGGAGATTTAATCAAGTCAACATTCTCACAACCCACTCAAGGCTGCATACAGGAGAAAAGCCGTTTCAGTGCAAAGTGTGCGGCAGGAGATTTAATCAAGCCAACATTCTCACTACCCACTCAAGGCTGCACACTGAGAAAAAAGCCGTTTCAGTGCAAAGTGTGCGGCAAGAGATTCAATCAAGTCAGCAATCTTAATAGCCACTCCGAGCAGCACGTTGTGTAGCGAATATTCAAATTTGCTGCACTCCGCTAATTGCCGATGTGGACAATTGGTCTTGGTCCATACTGTGCGCCAAGTGTTTGCTTGTCATCGTTTCATAGCTTTTTTGTCTTGTCCTTCTGTCTTTAGAGCTTTAATGATCTTCGCTGAGTTATTCTAGAGCAATACAGGCGGATGCTAAACCAATGACCTGTTAGTGACAGCAGTCAATGACTAGTTAGTCACGGCATATACAATACTGCACTCTACTGTTAGGCCATCTTTTCACTTGTTGCTGCTAAAGGTTTCCAGTTGTTTCTCATAACATTACTGTCTGTATCACTACTCAGCACTCATGCATCGTTTCTACTTCTTAACATTTGTTCTTTAAGTTTTGTAAAGCCGAGCGTTGTTGCAATGGATGCTTAATAAGTTCGCGGAAAAAAGACACTTCTGAATATGCCGCCACCTGAAAATTGTTTTGAATGTATCCCCCCCAATTAATGAGACTTCTCAGCATAGTTTTCAGACAGATTTCTGCATTTCTCCATCGCATGAAACTATGCTGCAAAACATGCCCTTAATTCCACCTGAGGGATAGCTTCCAGCTCTGCTTTCAACGCCTCTTTAAGCTTCTTGCGTGAGTCAAAACGCTTTCCCTTGAGATTCTTCTTGATCTTCTTGAAGAGGAAGAAGTCAGCTGGAGCGATTTCAGGCGAGTAGGCTGGATGTGGCAGCAGAGTCTGCTGAGTCAATGCCAGAAACTCCTGTGTCACTCTGGCTCGGTGAGCTGGAGCATTGTCATGGTGCAAGAAAATGGCATGGTCTCTGGTCTTTGGCCGCATCCTGACAGAGGAGCTCCAGCACCTGGGACAGGCAGACACTTAAGTACCAGTGACTAGTCACTGTGGCACCTTTTTCGAATAGAATGTGCGGCAGGATGCCACACCACCGGAATAAGAGTGAAGTTCAAGTAATGGGGCACCCAGAGTGCAGACGCTTTCCTCATGCCCAGATGATCATGCAAGATAGAAATGGCGCTTGAATCTGAAATCCCGACATGTTTCTCGATTTCGCCAACCGTCACTCCTCGATCTTCATCGAGCAGTCTTTGGACACTGGAACTGTTGCGTTCGTAATAACCGAATTTGGACGGCCTTCTCGTTCAAACCACTTGTACACCATTGTCTGGGATGATGCTTCATCACCCAACGCTTTTCAAAGCATCTGCAAGCGCTCGAGAGGCGGATTGGCCAAATCGAAATTGAACAAGAACTGCAACTCGTCTGTCACATTGTCAATCCCAGGACAGGGTCTGGGGTCGTATCACTTTTTCGACCATTGCGTCGTAGCATTTTAAGCAGAGGCTGAAAATTGACATGAAGTTTTAATATGTACTGATATAAACACAAAAAATCTCATTTTATTTGCATATAAGGAAGCTACGAGCTACATTTTCTGCGAACTTGTTAAGCATCCTCGTATTGTCTGCATGATGGAATTTTCTCGATACACAACTTTCACAGCCAGTGTTAAAGTTCCCCATGTTTGTTTTAATGTTTGTCTTGATGTGGGGCTATAAATTTTCTTCATTAATTAAATTAAATGCATGGCTGCCTAGCACACTTTATTGTTACTAATAACCTTTAACTGGTTTGCTTTAACTAAATACAACTTTATTGTTTCAATTTTACTAATTCGTTAGTTTAAATGTTTGTCTTGAGGTGTTGATTCTTTTAATATTGACTTTAATAGACCACATAGGGTGTTCAATGCAGCTGTTGCCATGGGAATTTGCTCAGCTCTCAGGGCCTCAGCCAGCGGATATTCAATCAGCTGATCAAGTTGGTTAAGTGTTTCAGCTGCAGCAGTTTTCTGCTGAGGCTCGCATTGAGGTGTTTCCCGCACTGAGCTTCTCCGCAAGGCATTTTGCCAGCCATGCGGTGCTTCAGCTGTGCTGCCGCTTGAATGCAGATTTTCATGGCTGCCAACTTGCTAGTGCTGCTGACAGCTCACCTCTGACAGTCTGCATGGCATTTAGCTACTCAAGTTGTGTAATTCCAATCCTGCAGTATAAGACTGAGCACAGCTAACTGGTTGTAAGCCAAATCTCTGCCCGTTTGAGTTGTCTTGCTGAGCATGACCGCCTCTGAGCACACTGCACCCCTTCTGTCTGTCTGTTGAAGACATTGAAAAAAATCCCGGCACGTGGACAAATGTTCTGTCTGCATTTATAACATTAATTTGCTTGTCATAAATGACAATCCTTGATTTCGAACTGGTGTCCCGCTTCTTTTCACTACTCTTCTTGATCTCCCACGCTAACCACCCTGACTGGTTAGACTCACCGTACCTACTCTATGACTCACCCTAACCACCATAATCTCAAGTTTCCTCTCTTTGACTTATATACCATGTCCAATGATTCATTTCAAAGTGCATTTGAAATGGTTCATCATTTTAAATTTTACGTTAAAAGACTTACAGACCTCAGTTTAGACCAGAAATCATTCATGTCATAGAGAGTATGTAGTCAGAGGCGAAAAAGCAAAACTTCAAGTCATGTATTTAACAGTACAGATTCCATGACACACCCAGTTACAAATGGCGTTACACAGATCTGAACTTTGCCCCGTGTCTACGTACGTCTTAGTTTTACCGGTAAATGTGGGATAAATCTATTTTTCCTTAAGAATTCCAATATCATTAAATCTCTGATTACAAAGTAATGAAGTCTACCGCTCCGCATTGCAGCTCAGGCAGAGACGGGCTTCGAGAATCGGCATCTCAGCACGGATCGCAGCCCCACAGTTTCTCAGAGATGCGCCGGGGCTCTGTCGCCTGCCCCTTTTGTCCCAGGCGGTTCTGCCGCACCCGAGCGGCAGTGGCGCAGTACTTGCGTCATGTGCGGTCACACGGAATGGGCTGCGACTCGGAGCCAGAGGAGGCGGCTGCGACCAACTCAGAAGCTGTCAGAGCGGCGGCGGTCGAGCAGGTCGCGTCTCGCAATGAGTCAGCGATGCAGCCGTGTGCAGACGGCAGTCGTGCAGTGACGAAGCGTCAGGAGTGCGAGTCAGTCGGGAATACCCGAGCTACAAAGAGTGCTGCAACACGGCACCGTCGAGCTCAGGGTGTCCAGAGGCCGTTCCAGTGCGACACTTGCCAGAAGAAGTTCTCCAGAAAAGGCCACCTCAAGGCTCACATTAGTGCAGTGCACATAAAGGAGAAACCACACAAGTGCAAATGGTGTGGGAAGTCCTTCACAAAGGCGTCTCATCTACACGTGCACATCCGTTCTCACACTGGAGAGAGGCCGTTTGAGTGCGAGGTGTGCGGCAAGAGATTAAATCGAAGCAGCCACCTCACTAGGCAGTTAAGTCTGCACACAGGAAAAAAGCCATTTGAGTGCAAACTGTGCGGCAAAAGATTTGGTGTCAGTTGCAGCCTCACTACACACTCCAGGCTGCACACAGGAAAAAAGCCATTTGAGTGCAAACTGTGCGGCAAAAGATTTGGTGTCAGTTGCAGCCTCACTACACACTCCAGGCTGCACACAGGAAAAAAGCCATTTGAATGCAAAGTGTGCGGCAAGCGATTCAGTAAAAACAGCAACCTGACTACCCACTCGCGGCTTCACACAGGAGAAAAGCCATTTGAGTGCAAGGTGTGCGGCAAGAGATTCAGTCAAAACGGCAACCTCACTACCCACTCGCGGCTGCACACAGGAAAAAAGCCATTTGATTGCAAAGTGTGCGGCAAGCGATTCAGTAAAAACAGCAACCTCACTACCCACTCGCGGCTGCACACAGGAAAAAAGCCATTTGATTGCAAAGTGTGCGGCAAGCGATTCAGTAAAAACAGCAACCTGACTACCCACTCGCGGCTTCACACAGGAGAAAAGCCATTTGAGTGCAAGGTGTGCGGCAAGCGATTCAGTCAAAACGGCAACCTCACTACCCACTCGCGGCTGCACACAGGAAAAAAGCCATTTGATTGCAAAGTGTGCGGCAAGAGATTCAGTATCAGCAGTAATGTTACTACGCACTCAAGGCTACACACAGGAGAAAAGCCGTTTGAGTGCAAAATATGCGGCAAGAGATTCAGTGACAGAAGCAGCCTCACTAGGCACTCAAGGTTGCACACAGGAGAAAAGCCATTTGAGGGCAAAGTATACAGCAAGTAATTCAGTGTCAACGGAAACCTCATTGCACACCTATGGCTGCACACAGAAGAAAGGCCAGTTGAGTGCAAGGTGTGTGGCAAGAGATTTAATCAAATCAACAATCTGAAAAGGCACTTCGAGTGAAGGCACATTGTGTAGCGAATATTCAGTTTAGCTGCTCTCCGTAATTGCCGATGTAGACAATCGATATTGATTCTTAGTGTACGCCAAGCGTCAAGTGGCTCGCAATCGCTTAACAGCATTTTTCGTTTTATTAATCTTTTTTGTTGAATTCTCCAAAGCTAATGCTAATGCAGCTAATGCAATGACCAGCTAGTGACAGCACTCAATTGCCAGTGGGTCGTCAATTTTAGTGTACTCTACTGCTAGACCAGTTTTTCATTATTTGGTGCTGCCAGAGGTCTCCTGTATCTCGTTACTTGCTGTAGGAGTACTCAGCACTTATTCTCCCTACTCGTTGTTCGACGTCTTTTTCACTTGTATTCAAATTTCGTATAATGAAGTGGTATTATTTTATGCATGATGAAATTTGGTCGTTTCCAAACTTTCACAGCCTTTTGTTGAGTTTCCTCAGACTGAAGTTTAGCTGCAAGCAGCTAAATGAATGGCTTTAATTTCTTCTTAAACTTTTTTCTTCTGTAATTTAAAATTACACCGGTTGCATTGTTTTAATAATTGGTTTGTTTAAATGTTTGTCTTGATGTGTTGATTGTTTTGATATTGACTTTAATAGGCCACGCAAACTGTTGAATACAGCTGTTGTCATAGGCAGTTGCTCAGCTCTCAGGGCCTCGGTCAGTAAATACTCAGCTTCAGTTGATCCAGTTGGTTAAATGATGATATGTCTTCTGCTTCTTCTATGACTATAAATCCAGTCTCGATAGACTCATCTAGATCGACGACATCAAAGTGGAAGTCCGTGATGTTTAATTGAAGCGAGTTACCAGCGTACTTATATTTTATCCTGCAGCCGCGACTTGTTCTTTCTTTCCCTTTTAGTCACGGCTTATTAGGAGCACTCAAGTTAAGCACATAGACATGAACACCCGAATGCATAACACAAATGAATTGATGAAAACTAACGTGCGTCGCATACGCTACAGTTACTTTAGCGCATATACAATAAGTGTATCAGCTGCAATAGTTTTTTTATGGAGTTCATCTTCATGTGTATCTTCTTCGCTTTCACTGGCTGCTCTGTCGCTACCTGCCTGTGGGTGTATTCGAAGCCAGGACAAAGCAATCAATACCTTTCCTGTTGTCCGCACTGGGTATTTGCGCTCAGTACTTTCGCTCTTAATGGCTTGTTTGCTCGTCTTCGAGATGGTTGTCCGTCGCTCGCTGAGCTGTCTCTGATGTGGCCTCTACGCATCATCAGATCTCGACCTTGGTGATCTTGGACTCGCCGTGGCTGTTCAGTCACAGCTTCTTGTAAGGCTCCTCTCCACTCTACTGATGATATCTTGGATCCTGATCGGACTGTGGCCTAAGAAACAGTTCAACCAACCTGCTATCTCTTTAGCAACCAACTGAGGTCCATTGTCACTGACAAGTACTTCCGGGATGATCAGATTGCACAACTTTCTCTAAAGTACTCTGACAGCAGCCGCTGCGTTGATGTCACGGATTTATTCGGTGCAAATAAATCTGTTCGAGCATTTGAAATCACTAGAAGTTGTTTGCCTCTAATTGGCCAAGATCAGCAGGCACCTGGCACCATGATCTCTGTTATTGGCCGTTGTTCTAAGCATCTACTCGTATTTCTGAGGTCTCATGCTTTAAAATATGAAAAACTCTCCGCCACGCATTTATCTATCTCGGCTTCGATATTCAGCCAGCAAATATAATGCCACGCCCATGCCTTTATTACTTGAAATCATGAATGAGGGTCGTGTAGAAACCACATCACCAGTGCTCGCAGCTTCCCCAGGAATAACTATCCGATGATCCAGTAGCAGTGAATTCTCAGTGCAGCGCAGTCTCCTCTGCAGTCGTCGATACGACTCTGGTACATCTTCACATGATCGCAATGGACTGAAAACGTCTTGGATCTGCTTTACTCCGTCTGACACTTGCTTTATTTGATGTTTAAACTTCGGTTTTGATCCATGCGTTATTTTTAAGCACCACAGCACTCATGAGCTTCTCGTTCAAGTTGGCTATACCGAAGTGCATGATTTGTACGTACTCTACGAAAGGTGGATGTACATAGAAATTTGGTCTCGCCTGAGCACTAGGCAGGCCCGAAATGCACCCCTGGCTTTGAACACTGCTTTGATGTCGTACTCTGCCCTTTGTTGTACTCGTATTCACTGCTTTCACCTTTCCATTTGAGGGCAAGGCACTCTTACTGACGTGATCTTGCGTGGCAGCAGTCTCACCGTCAGGTCAAATGTCAATGGGTCTTTAATCTTTTTCTTCAATTCTTTTAACACGACGCATTGCGCAGACCGGCTACAAACCGAACTCACGGAGCTCAAAATTTGCCGTCCAGATGTGTCTTGCTTTAGAACGCAGTACTTGTATTAGTAGCTTTCCCTCAGAATAAGTTTTGTTGCGAGGTGACAAGCTTTTACTTTCATCCTTGAGTTTCTCGAGTGTCTTGTCTTCCGGCTTCGCCGCAGCGACCATGTTCCGTAATTTAATTTGTCATACGCGGCTTCTCCAATGAGACCCCTAAAACAAGTGGGTATTGGGTGAGAGTTCGTCAGCCTTCTCTTCCTTCACACCTAATCATTTAAAGACGGCTTAAAACCGGCAGATTCATATTTTTCATCTTCATCAATATGGCAGCTTCGATATTCATCAATATTTCCATCACGTTCATAAAATGAGTAAAATTGGTCGCATTATTTGTCAGTATGACTCAGCTATCCTCTGAAGCTTTTCAAATTCAGAAAATATTGTTCAATTCTTTTAGATGACTTTCAAACCCAGATGATCACAAGTAATGAAGTCCACCGCTCCGCATTGCAGCTCAGGCAGAGACGGGATTCGAGCATCGGCATCTCAGCACGGATCGCAGCCCCACAGTTTCTCAGAGATGCGCCGGGGCTCTGTCGCCTGCCCCTTCTGCGGTTCTGCCGCACCCGAGCGGCAGTGGCGCAGTACTTGCGTCATGTGCGGTCACACGGAATGGGCTGCGACTCGGAGCCAGAGGAGGCGGCTGCGACCAACTCAGAAGCTGGCAGAGCGGCGGCAGTCGAGCAGGTCGCATCTCGCAATGAGTCAGCGATGCAGCCGTGTGCAGACGGCAGTCGTGCAGTGCCGAAGCGTCAGGAGTGCGAGTCAGTCGGGAAGACCCGAGCTACAAAGAGTGCTGCAACACGGCACTGTCGAGCTCAGGGTGTCCAGAGGCCGATCCAGTGCGACACTTGCCAGAAGAAGTTCTCCAGAAAAGACCACCTCGAAGCTCACATTAGTGCAGTGCACATGAAGGCGAAACCGCACAAGTGCAAGCTGTGTGGGAATTTTTTCTCAACGTCATCTCATCTTCACGTGCATATGCGGTCTCACACTGGTGAGAGACCGTTTGAGTGCAAGGTGTGCGGCAAGAGATTCAATCAAAGCAGCAGCTTGAGAAGGCACTCCAGGGTGCACACGGGAGAAAGGCCGTTTGAGTGCAAAGTGTGCGGCAAGAGATTCAGCGACAGCAGCAACCTCACTAAGCACTTAAGGTTGCACTCAGGAGAAAAGCCATTTGAGTGCAAGGTGTGCGGCAAGAGATTCAGCGACAGCAGCAACCTCACTAAGCACTTAAGGTTGCACTCAGGAGAAAAGCCATTTGAGTGCAAGGTGTGCGGCACAAGATTCAGCGACAGCAGCAGCCTCAGTAGGCACTCAAGGCTTCACATGGGAGAAAAGCCATTTGAATGCAAGGTGTGCGGCAAGAGATTCATTGTCAACTACAGCCTCACTAAACACTCAAGGCTTCACACAGGAGAAAAGCTATTTGAGTGCAAAGTGTGTTGCAAGAGAATCAGTGTCGGTTGCAGCCTCATTGCACACTCAAGGGTGCACACCGGAGAAAGGCCATTTAAGTGCAAAGTGTGCGGCAAAAGATTCAGTGTCAACGGCAACCTGATTGCACACTCAGGGGTGCACACCGGAGAAAAACCATTTCAGTGCAAAGTTTGTGGCAAAAGATTTGCTGTCAATAGCAGCCTCACTAAACACTCCAGGCTGCATACAGGAGAAAAGCCATTTGAGTGCAAAGTTTGCGACATGAAATTCAGTCAAGTCAACAATCTTACCAGCAGCACATGGTGTAGCGAATATTCAACTTTGCCACGCTCCGTCATTGCTCATGTGAACAGTGACTCTGTTCTTACTGTGTCGCTGTTTTTCTTTTTAAATAATTCTCTTCGTTAAATTCTCCTAGAGTAATGCATTTGGAAGCTAATCCAACGGCCAGTTAGTGACAGCACTCATAGTCGTGGCATATACTATACTGCACTGTACTTTTGTTGTTGTTTCCTAGCCATCTCATTACCCCTGTAGAAGTACTCAGCCCTATCTTCCTGCGTTATTTGACGTTTTTAAACTTCTGTTTAACTTTCGTGTAAATGAAGCGTTTTTTGCACGATGAAATTTGGTCGTTTCACAGTTCGCAGTTCACAGTCTGAAGTGCAGCTGCAAGCAGGTAACTGCATGGCTTACATTTTATCCCAAAACTTGTTTTTTCCCTGCAATTTAAATTTCACCGGTGGCGTTGTCAACTTTACTTGTTTTTGTTTTTTTAGTTTGTCTAAATATTTGTCTGATGTTTGTTTTTTTGCTTTCATATTGACTTTAATCGGCCACGTAAACTGTTGAACGTAGCAGTTGTCACAACAGGCATTTGCTCAGCTTACAGGGCCTGTCAGCGAATATGCAGTCAGTTGAGCAAGTTGGTTGAATGTTTCAGCTGCAGTAGTTTTTTAGGGAGTTCATCTTCAAGTGTCCATACCGCACTCCTACTGTCTGCAGGGTAGCTTCCTACCCTTGGATGTATTCAAAACCGGTACAAAGCAATCAATACCAGTCCTGTTGTCCGCACTGGATATCTGTGCTCACTGCTGTCGCTCTAAAGAGTTTGGTTTGCTGATCGTTGTCTTCGAGATGATTGTCCGTCGCTCGCTGTGCTCTGTCTGATATGGTCACGAAGCATCATCAGACCCACGAATGTTCTCCGGTTTGTGACCAATGCTTGCAGCTTAGCAGGAAAGACTATCCGGTGATCCAGTAGCAGGAGTTTCTCAGTGTAGCTCAGTCTACTCTGAAGTTGTCGATACGACTCTGGCATATCTTTGCATGATCACAATCTACTGAAACTATCTTCGATCTGCTTCTCTCCGAGTGGCACTTTTGTTTCAACTCTCCTCCAATGCCGTTAGGATGACTCATCAGTGGTCAGGAACAGCTCTTCAGTTGGATCATACGGAGTCAGCAAGTGTCTCGATATGATGTCCTGCTTCAGTTTCTTCACTGCACTCTGGTGTTCTGGCGTCCTAGTCCAGACAACGTCCTTCGTCAAATCATAAAGGATAGCGCAGTCTTATGGCCACTTGAAGGATGAACACCAGCCGGAGCATGATCTAAGAACTCTCGAACTTTTCAGAACTAGCACAATAGTGTTAGCAAACACAGGTCGTTGCATTGTACTTTTTCAATAATTTGTCACCTTTCCAAATCCTTTAACCTTTCCTTAACGGCTGGTAAAAGCGAAAACGGGAATGGTCGGACTCTCGACACTGCTGGTCTCTCCAATTGGATTCGCTTAAAGACCACTGAAGCTTGACAACAGCGTTTGCTAACTTCGACTTCTTAACCTTGAACTATTTCGATCGGACTGGCTTTGCTTTTAAGTCCATGAGTAGCACAGGTAGTAAGCAATCACTTTCATCCAATTGAACATTATGCAATCTAACATTCGCAGATATTGTCCCCCATAAGAATTAATTGACCATTTTTATCTCTCCAGAGTAGTCCCAGCTGTTGAGCCAGGCTCTTGGGAATGCAAGTCACGGATGTTCCAGAATCCACCATCGTTGCAACGTCTTTACCGTTCAGTTTAAGGTCAACCCAGTGAATTCTTGGTTTTGTTTGAAGTGAATTTTGCTCTTCCACACGAGACGAATGGTCTTTAAAGCCTGCATGCGGCTTCAAAATAGCTCATTCTCCCACAGTTTGACACTTGGTTACGTGTGCCGAGGATGAGTTTGTCGAATGCTTCATCCTACAGAAACTGTAGCCTTTCCCGAAATGCGTCCCTGGCTTTGAGCACTGCTTTGATGTCGCAGTCTGCATATCATTAAATTTACTACTTCCACCTGTCTATTTGAAGTCAAGGCACACGTACTGACTTGCTCTTGCGCCGTAGCAGTCTCCAACTCCAGCTTAGATGTCAATGAGTCTTTAGTAGTCAATAATCAATTCTTGCACCACCGACGCATTGCACCGTCCGGCTACGAACCGACCTTCTTTCAGAAAGTCTCCAAATTAAAAACTGTCGGCTTGTGCTCGCAGTTGGCTCTCAAAATCCGACTCCAGGACGGCAGTTGTGCAGTAACGAAGCGTCACGAGTGCGAGTCAGTCGGGAAGACCCGAGCTACAAAGTGTGCTGCAACACGGCACTGTCGAGCTCAGGGTGTCCAGAGGCCGATCCAGTGCGACACTTGCCAAAAGAAATTCTCGAGAAAAAGCCACCTCAATGCTCACATTAGTGCAGTGCACGAGAAGGCGAAACTGTACAGGTGCAAGCGGTGTGGGAAGTCCTTCTCAGATGCAACTCATTTTCACGGGCACATCCAGTCTCACACTGGTGAGAGGCCGTTTCAGTGCAAGGTGTGCAACAAGATATTCAGTGTCAGCTGCAACCTCACTACGTACTTAAGGCTGCACACAGGAGAAAAGCCGTTTGAATGCATGTCGGGCGGCAAGAGACTCAATCAAGGCAGCAGTCTAAAAGAGCACTCCAAGCAGTCCCTTGTGTAGCGAATTTTAAACTTCGCTCTCCGTGATTGCTGAAGTGAACCACCGGTCTTGGTCCTTACTGTGCACCAAGCGTTTGCAATCATTTATCAGCTTTTTTGTCGTTGTATATTAATAATCTTTATTAAATTTTCCTAGAGTAATTCATCCAGCACCCAATGCACTCAGGCAGCCACTGTAGTGCACTCTGCTAAATGTTTTTCACTTCTTGTTGTTGCCAAAGGTTTCGACCAGTTTCTGTGTAATCAAGCGTTAGTATTGCTTTCATGATGGAATTTGGTCACAGCATGTATTTAAGTTTCCCCGTGTCTGGAGGTAAATGCGTAGCTGAAATTTAATCTCAAAACTTATTTTTTTCTGTATTTATAAATTAAACCGGTGTTACTGCAAACTTTATTTGTGGTTTGTTTTACTAACTGGTTTGTTTGAATATTTGTCTTGATATGTTAGTTATTTCTCTATTGACTTTAATGGGGCACGTAAACTGTTGAAATGCAGCTGCTGTCACTGGCACTTGCTCAGCTCTCAGGGCCTCAGCCAGCGGATATTCAGTCTGGCAGCAGTCTGAAACGGCACTTTGAGCAGCACATTGTGTAGCGAATATTCAACTTGGCGCTCCGTGATTTGCAGAAGTGGATTACGGTCTTGGTCCTTCCTGTGTGCCAAGCTTTTTTAAGTTGCTCGCAGTTGTTCAACAGTTGTTGTCGTTTCGTATTAATGATCTTTGTTGAATTTTCTTAAAGTAATTCACACAGAAGCTAATCGAATTACCACTCAGACCACTCAGTCAGTCACTTCATCCAATGACCAGTCAGTCACAGCATCCAATGACCAGTCAGTCACAGCACCCAATGACCAGTCAGTCACAGTATCCAATGACCAGTCAGTCACAGTATCCAATGACCAGTCAATCACAGCACCCAATGACCAGTCAGTCACAGCATCCAATGACCAGTCAGTCGCTGCATCCAATGACCAGTCAGTCGCTGCATCCAATGACCAGTCAGTCACAGTATCCAATGACCAGTCAGTCACAGTATCCAATGACCAGTCAATCACAGCACCCAATGACCAGTCAGTCACAGCATCCAATGACCAGTCAGTCGCTGCATCCAATGACCAGTCAGTCGCTGCATCCAATGACCAGTCAGTCGCTGCATCCAATGACCAGTCAGTCACAGTATCCAATGACCAGTCAGTCGCTGCATCCAATGACCAGTCAGTCACAGTATCCAATGACCAGTCAGTCCCAGCATCCAATGACCAGTCAGTCGCTGCATCCAATGACAAATCATGCATGTCCGTTAGTGTATTTAATATAGCTGAACTCGCAGGATCAACTTTTGGAGCAACCTCTACAAGACACATACTTGCTTTATTTTCAAATTCAAGAGTTCTTATGGGGAATCCGAGTTATAGGTTGGTGTGCGTAGTGACGTGGAAGTGCGGAATGAGGTGTGTGTGTGTGTGTGTGTGTGTGTGTGTGTGTGTGGAGTGAGGTGTGTGTGTGTGCGGAGTGAGTTGTGTATGTGTGGAGTGAGGTGTGTGTGTGTGTGCGGTGTGAGGTGTGCATGTGTGGAGTAAGGTGTGTGTGTGTGGAGTGAGGTGTGTGTGTGCGGAGTGGTGTGGAGTGAGGTGTGCATGCGGAGTGAGGTGGGTGTGCGGAGTGAGGTGGTTGTGCGGAGTAAGGTGGGTGTGCAGAGGGAGGTGATTGTATGAGGATTGGTACATATTGGATGGAAATGTTACCTCTGTGTCTGGTAGAAAAAATTAAAACAGTGCATTTATACGTTTAGCTAAAAAACCAGGGGTTTATTCATGATTTAATAAAATGGTTTTGAGTCGCATATATTTTAATTATCAATAGCACAAGCTAATTGTCCTCACTAGCAGATACGTGAGGCTTCAAACTGGGAAGAGAGCTATATATGCATTATACTAATTAATCACTTCCCTTTGAAGGTGCTCGAAAGTTAATGAAAGAAGGTATTTTGCTTTCAAAAAACACTTTTTGATTATTAGGCCAAAATTTCACGGCAAAACAGTTTAGTGAAGGTTGCTAAATATCGTTTGAAAAAATTGTTAATAGCAGTTAAATGTGGCCGAGAATCAACGTTAATTTTTTCAAATCGTTAAAAATATTTATCTTTGAAATGTACATTAAATGGGTTTGCTGTGTGACCTTACGGATAAAAAATTTGCGGGAACGTTGAGAAAACGCCGCTATGTGTAAATACTATAATAATATTTTTCATTCGTGTTTTACTTTACTTGTTAGTAGAAATTAAAAAAGTTCTTGTGGCTGATGAAAATAGCTAAACGAGTCAACGACTTACTGTAGGATGCTGGAATGACAATACGAGTTGACCGTGGTAGCCGGCATACAAACTTCACAGTCTATACGTTATAAATATTACTTGTGAATTCGGCATCTAGATGTTTGGACTCGGGATCTATATATTGGTACTCGCGAATCTAGATGTTGGGACTCGCGAATCTAGATGTTGGGACTCGCGAATCTAGATGTTGGGACTCGGGATCTAGATGTTGGGACTCGGGATCTAGATGTTGGAACTCGGGAATCTAGATGTTGGGACTCGGGATCTAGATATTGGGACTCGGGAATCTAGATGTTGGGACTCGGGAATCTAGTAGATATTGGGACTCGGGAATCTAGATGTTGGGACTCGGGAATCTAGATATTGGGACTCTGGAATCTAGTAGATATTGGGACTCGGGAATCTAGATATTGTGACTCGGGATCTAGACATTGGGACTCGGGAATCTAGATGTTGGGACTCGGGAATCTAGATGTTGTGACTCGGGATCTAGACATTGGGACTCGGGTCTAGATTTCCCGACTCGGACACCTGTACTGTTGGAATTCGAGTTCGTTCACCTGCCAATAAGTTAAAAGTCGAATATCGCCCCGTTGCTGTGCCCGCCGCCGCCGGCCCCCTGAGGGTGCCTTTCCAGATAGGCGGCCAGCTCCGCTGCCGTCTTGAAGATGTTCACGACGAATGGTGACCCGGGAACGTGGCTGCCAGACCACTTGATGTGCAGCTGGTACTCGCCAGGCTCGCAAGGGTCATAGCGACAGATGATTGTGCGGTCCTTCTGGTACTCGCGCTCCATCTCCACGCGGAAGGCGCCTGGGGTGTCGGTGTAGGAGGCTTGCGGGATTGCTGTGATCGGCTCTCGGGTTGGCGCCACCCTCCGATACCCCGATGGGTCGGCGCCACCCTCCGATACCCCAATGGGTTTGGCGCCACCCCCCGATACCCCAATGGTTTTGGCGCCACCCTCCGATACCCCAATGAGTTGGTGCCACTCTCCGATAGCCCAATGGGCTGGCGCCACCCTTCGATACCCCAATGGGTTTGGCGCCACTCTCTGATCCCCAATGGGTTGGCGCCACCCTTCGATACCCCAATGGGTTTGGCGCCACTCTCTGATCCCCAATGGGTTGGCGCCACCCTCCGATACCCCAATGGGTTGGCGCCACCCTCCGATACCCCAATGGGTTTGGCGCCATCCTCCGATATCCCAATGGGTCGGCGCCACCCTCCGATACCCTAGTGGGTTGGCGCCACCCTCCGATACCCCAATGGGTTGGCGCCACCCTCCGATACCCCAATGGGTTGGCGCCACCCTCCGATACCCCAATGGGTTTGGCGCCATCCTCCGATATCCCAATGGGTCGGCGCCACCCTCCCATACCCCAATGGGTTTGGCGCCACCCTCCGATACCCTAGTGGGTTGGCGCCCCCCTCCGATACCCCAATAGGTTGCTCTCAACTGACTCACCCCTGGGCCCTCGGATCCGCACTGTGAGCTGTCCAGCGCCGGCTCCCTTCGTCTCGCAGACAAATCTGCTCTGGAAGGTGTCCAGCACCCCGTGCTCAACCCCCGGGCCGTACACGTGAACCCGGCTGGCGTCAGGAGCGGCGGCCACTCGCAGGTTGAAGGGCGAGCCTGGGACCTGATCGCCGTTGTACTCAATGATGAGCTCGTGCTTGCCGGACTCCTGCGGCTTGATGCTCAGCGTGTAGGTGTTGTTCTGGTGGTCGTACAGCTCGCAGTAGGCCGGCTTGGTTGGACCAACGCAGCGGGCCGTGAGGTCGCCCGGTCCGGCCCGCCTGGTGTCGATGAGCGACTTGATCTCCTGGCCCAGCACGCCCTGGTGGAGGCCTTCGCCGCTGCAGACAATTCGGCTGGCCTCCGAGGGGCCGTGGACCGTCACGTGGAACGGGCTGCCCCGGAGTGGCCGCTCGGCCCAGCTGATGTGCAGCAGGTGCTGGCCTGGGCGCTGAGGTCTGTTGGCGAGGAAATTAGGGTGCTGCTTGTAGTGGTTGCTATGCAGATTATCGGTTGCTATGCCGATTGTTGATGGTTGCTCTGCGGATTTTATCGGTTGCTACGTTGGTTCGAATGGTTGCTATGCGGATTTTATCGGTTGCTACGTTGGTTCGAATGGTTGCTATGCGGATTTTATCGGTTGCTACGTTGGTTCGAATGGTTGCTATGCGGATTTTATCGGTTGCTACGTTGGTTCGAATGGTTGCTATGCGGATTCTAATAGTATCTGCGCGGATTTTTGTTAATATGCTGTTTCTTATGTCTGCTAGCCGAGGTTTATTAGTTTCTATGCGTAAGTACTTTTAGATTCTACACTCGTAATTACGCTCGCAGATTCTAATAGTTACTATGCGTAATCTAACTGTTACTATGCGAATTCTAATAGTTACTATGTTATTTCTAATAGTTGCTATGTTATTTCTAATAGTTGCTATGCAGAGTCTAATAGTTGCTATGCGTATTCTAATAGTTGCTATGCGTATTCTAATAGTTGCTATGCGGATTCTAATAGTTGCTATGCGGATTCTAATAGTTGCTATGCAGAGTCTAATAGTTGCTATGCATATTCTAATAGTTGCTATACGGGTTCTAATAGTTGCTATGCGGATTCTAATAGTTGCTATGCGGATTCTAATAGTTGCTATGCGGATTCTAATAGTTGCTATGCGGATTCTAATAGTTGCTATGCGGATTCTAATAGTTGCTATGCTGATTCTAATAGTTGCTATGCGGATTCTAATAGTTGCTATGCGGATTCTAATAATTGCTATGCGGATTCTAACGTTTCTGTACGAGTTTTTAATGTGTTATACCGCTGCACACTCACCTATAAGTGCACTTGTACTTTTCTCCGCCAAGCCTTTGAACTTCAACGTCGGCGGCGTGCGAGTCGCCAGGCGCCGTCACGGACGCCATGGAGAGCCGCACGGCCGGCTGCCCGCGGCCAGCCTGACTCCCGTCGATGAGGAAGGCGGCCTCCTCGTTCACCCGGGCCTCCTTGAGCCCGCGGCCGCTCAAGATCACTTTCGTGTGGTCGGCGGCCGTGGCGGCGACCGCCTCCGTCTCGGCGATGCCGCGCATGGCGCCGCCTGGCAGCGGCCGGTCCCCGAATCGAACCCGGACCGCGTGCTCGCCCGGCGCCACCGGCGTGAACGCGAACGAGTCGCCACGCATCACGCAGCTCACCGACTCGCCTCGGGGACCTTCAACTTCGGCCGAGAGCCGGCCGGGCCCGGCCATGGCCGTCTCGTAGACCATCCGGTGCTGCCGGCCGACCACCAGGCCTGGAATCGCCTGCTGGCCCGGCGGCGGCCCGCCTGACACGCAGCGGACGGCGCCGAGGTCCAGCACCAGCGGGCTGAATGGGCTGCCGTGCACAGCCCTGCCGTTCCAGTGCACCTGCACGGAGTAGTGCCCGACCTCCTCCGGGGTGTAGGAGACCCGGTAGTGCCCGTTGGCCTGCGGCTCGATGTTGCAGGCGGATATCGAGGTGGGGCCTGCAGGTGGGGCAGAGGATAACCGTCAGTCCCTCATTTGCTTTATTATTAGAGGCAGGGGAGGGGGAACCTCCGTTTCTTGGGAAATTTAAGGAGGCTGGCTTTTGTGAAAGAATACACTACGGAGACAATGCCTAAAAACCATTAAAAATCACTGGTTTTATGAATCTATATTTTGTAATTCTTAGCTGACTGTGTAACAGTATGTGTAACAGAGATGATAAAATAGATTCATAAAACCAAAGAGTCCAGCTTTGCCATGCATTTTTATGCTTATTATTAGGTACATGAAATGTACTTAGAATAAAAATTTAACATAGAATCCTAATTTTCTGAGCGAAAAGCTTTATGAATATCAATAGAGCTGTAAGAAAGTCACAACATATCAAAAGATGAACATTGGGTCTGCATGCCTCCTATCGAAAGCAGTAATAATTTTTGTGCTGAAAAAATGAAAACTTCCTATCTCCGTAGTGTGTGTTTTTTCGGCGAAAATCGGCCTCCTAAACATTTTCTAAGAAACGAGGTTTCCCGTCCTTCTAGTTGAGTCGTCCTTGAGTAATTGCTTTGTGATTTTGAAGTTTGAATTAACTTAATAAATTTTTTGTAACAGCTTCTTTGAGATGAAAGTACATTCAGTGACCGTGTGTGCTCGGGACTTAAGTGAATTTTATTTACTAATTAATAATTTACAACAACGCAGATCACCTGGCAGCTTCCATTTTTGTCGTTTTGGCATTTTGTGCAGCACTTGAAAAGCACAATTTTTGTGTGGTTGATTTTCTGACATCATTATTTGAAGATTTCGACATGGTGCATTCTGCAAAGAACTGTCACTGATACACACTTAGTATTCCAGCTCAACTCCAGTAGAAGAGAGGTCACTGATACATACTATTCCAGCTCAGCTCCAGTAGAAGAGAGGTCACTGATACATACTATTCCAGCTCAACTCCAGTAGAAGAGGTCACTGATACATACTATTCCAGCTCAGCTCCAGTAGAAGAGAGGTCACTGATACATACTATTCCAGCTCAGCTCCAGTAGAAGAGAGGTCACTGATACTAAGGTCAGGCACGCATTAAGAACAGCTACAAGCAGACTCACCATCCACCTGCACAAACAGGTCTCCTTTTTGGCCCTTGGGATCAACAAAGAAGTGCGTCGGTCGCTGCAGCTGCGCTGCTGTCAGACCTTCGCCGTAGGCTGTGGTCGTCTCCAGCGCTGGCTGGGACGCCTCCTGAACGTAGGGACCGCCATCGACCACCAGGCCACCCAGCTTGAGGTCTAGCTGGTACCGCCCAGCCTCCTCTGGGGTGTACTCGAACTGCCGCTCTCCAGTTGAACCTTCGGGCAGCTCGCGTACAGGCGACACCTCCCTACCCGATGGCGACGTCACTTGTAGGGCCAGCGGCGCGCTTTCGCCGGCCCCGTCCAGGTCGACTCTGACGCGAGTCGGCTTGCCAACTTCGATGCTGGCATCGTAGGCGAGCCTGACGCGGCTCGGGTCCAGGATAAGCAAGCTGAATGGGCTGCCTCTGACTTGGCGGCCAGCGTACATCAGCTCCAGGTTGTACTGGCCAGCCTCCTCGGGCAGGAAGGACACCTCCATTTCGCCGTTGTCTCGGCGGCGAAGCCGGCTGGCGACCTGCGAGCCGGACGGGCCTGCGGAGAGGTTGAGGTGTTGGAGGTTGCTGGTTTGGTGCGATGTTGGAGTGATGTTGGTTTGGTGCGATGTTGGAGGTTGCTGGTTTGGTGCGATGTTGGAGGTTGCTGGTTTGGTGCGATGTTGGATGTTGCTGGTTTGGTGTGGTGTTGGAGTGATGTTGGTTTGGTGCGATGTTGGAGGTTGCTGGTTTGGTGCGATGTTGGAGGTTGCTGGTTTGGTGTGGTGTTTACGGTGTGGTGTTTATGATACCTTTTTTTGACGGGGTGTTTATAGAAGGTGTGAATCATGGAGTATGTATTCTGTTTCTATGCTTATGTTTGAGTGTTTGTATTGGTTGTTTTGTTTACTGTGCTCATGATGTGCTGCTCACCTAGGATTCGAACCTCCAGCTCTCCCGGGCCGGCATTGCTCGTGTTCACCGCGAAGGAGGCGTCACGATTGCAGCGCAGCGTCAAAGCCTTGATGGCGGCCACGTCCACCGAGGCCTCTTCCTGGTTGCGCACCTGGACGCTGAACGGCGAGCCGCGGAGTTCCTCATCTCCGTAGTTAATCTGGGTGGCGGACAAATATTCGCAGGGGGGGGGGTCGTAAGCACCCTGGTACAACGCCTCACAACTAGCACTGAGGCAATTTTGCCCAGGGAAAGCGCAGTCCAACATGAAAGACTGACTCACCGTGATGAGGTACAGCCCAGGTCGGTTCGGCGGGAAATGAATCTTCCTGTCCCCGTCGCTGTCCTCGACAAAGCAGGGCACGGTCTCGCCGTCCAGGCTGACCTGGGCCGAGAGTTTGGCTCCGGCGGCGTGCCTGACCAGCACGTGCGTGTCCTGGCCCGTCACCACGGAGTTCGGCGCCTCAACGGCGACTGAGGCGCTGTCCAACAGGACGAGGGTCACCGGCGAACTGGGCAGCTCCTCGTTGTCAATCCACACCCGGAGCTGCCATTCGCCTGGTAGAGGAGAAACAGTTTTATTAGTACACTTGTACTTTTGATAAGCGCATTTAGACTATAATAAAATTTATGCGTATCCGTATAAAGTACACGCGTACTTTTAGCAAAGTACATGCGTACTTTTAGCAAAGTACATGCGTACTTTTTAGCAAAGTACATGCGTACTAATCAAAGTACACGCGTACTTTTAATGAAGTGCATGCGTACTTTTACTAAAGTGCATACGTACTTGCTAGTATTTTGACAAATTTAATATATTAAAACAGGTGCGCGTGTACTTTTTGTTGGACGTTTTCTTTTCCTTCTTTTCCAAGAAAGGAGCTAGAAAAGGAACGAAAAATTGAATTCGATTTTCGCAGAATAAATAGTTCATTGATAAGAAACTAATGATAAAAGTGAATAAACAACCATATGCAAGTATACTAGCTAGCTAATAACTAAAGGTGTTGCACAAAAGTTAAAGAAATTCCGACATGCAAGATAAGTAAAGATGCAAATCACCTGTGTGACATTTTTATTGCAAAATAAATTTACCATGATAAGTTTCGGCGTACCTGACTTTTTACCTATAGCGAAAGCGGATGAAAAATCAGTGACGGGGTTTTTACGAGGGGTGTCCAAAAAGTAGTGATACTTTTAACCGTAGCTCTCGTTATATAGCTTTCTGTGATTTAAAATTTTATGAACTGATAGCGGCAAATCTCTTCTACAGACTGCTTTTTGAATTTTTAAAATTTATACCAGAGAACAAAAGTTATACCCACAAAAGTAACAGTACCCGTACCATAGAGTTACACAGATTATATCAAAATTTATGATAGTCGACTTCTGCACTTATTCATTAAGAAGGCATCGATAAATGTCTTGTTTAAGCAATACCAAAGCCCAATTGCAAAATTATGCTCACTGCGACTGACTGAAATTTGTCTATGGACAGAATCATGCGCAGAAAAATAAAGCATTAAATTCATTACTTTACTTGCAAACAGAGGAGCTTGCATTTTGCAATTGATTTCATTGCCCATACTCGACAACACACATGGATGTGCACTCAGTTGTTGCTCAGCAAAGTACTATCTTCACTCTTTGGGGTGCTGGCCATAGTGCCTCAGAAATTCACGCAAAACTTTGCTCTGCGCACGGATTCTCTGCAGTCAGCAAAATGACATGAGTTTATCGATGGATGGAGCAGTTCAGCAAGGGAAGGACTGACTTGGCAGATCAGCATCGGACGGGGCGGCCATACGTTCATCGACCTGGCGGACTCCATTCTGAATCTTCTTGATGAGGACTCCCGAATGACCATTTGAGAGATCGCTGACAGGTTGGACAAGCCGAAATCAACAATTCATAGAAGCTTACTCGGCATGGATCTCGTGAAGCTCAGCCTATAATCTGTGTAACTCTATGGTACAGGCACTGTCACTTTCATGGGTATAACTTTTGTTCTCTGGTATCAATTTTAAAAATTCAAAAAGCAGTCTGTAGAAGAGATTTGCCGCTATCAATTCATAAAATTTTAAATCACAGGAAGCTATAGAACAAGAGCTACGGTTAAAAGTATCACTACTTTTTGGACACCCCTCGTAGATTAATTTTTTATTACATGCAATACTTCCATAATTTATTAGTGCAGCCAGCTATTCAAATAAACCAATTTATTGGTTAAATTAAGGTGGACAGCTCATGCATCGGGTTTAAGTTGGAGAACTTCTTTTGACCACTGACAACAGTTTGCTCAATAGTTGACTGTCACTACCTTCATCCCAGTCATGGAGATCAAGTATCAGGCTTTCCTCTTCTGAAATACAATTTTTTAACAATGTACAGGCAAAAAATGTACTGTAATATCTGTATTACAGAATTGTTATAGCAAAATGGGACAGAAACATGAAAAATTGAAAATTTATGTTAAGACACGAACTGTTTGATGCTTAATTTGTTCTCTTCGCGCTAGAAAACCGGTCCACTAGCTACCATGGAATTCTGTTGCCATAGCAACTAAAGCACTCGCACACTTCTTACCCGTAGTCATAGCAACTAAATCACTCCCGATCTCACACCCGTCACCATAGCAACCAAATCACTCCCGATCTCACACCCGTCACCATAGCAACTAAATCACTCCCGATCTCACACCCGTCACCATAGCAACTAAATCACTCCCGATCTCACACCCGTCACCATAGCAACTAAATCACTCCCGATCTCACATCCACCGCCATAGCAACCATAACATTTCCCGATCTCATATCCGTCGCCATAGCAACCAAAGCACTCTCGATCTCACATCCGTCGCCATAGAAACCAAAGCCCTCCCGATCTCATCCGTCGCCATGGCAACCATAACATTTCCCGATCTCATATCCGTCGCCATAGCAACTAAATCACTCCCGATCTCACATCCACCGCCATAGCAACCATAACATTTCCCGATCTCATATCCGTCGCCATAGCAACCAAAGCACTCCCGATCTCACATCCGTCGCCATAGAAACCAAAGCCCTCCCGAACTCACATCCGTCGCCATGGCAACCTAAGCACTATCGATCTCACACCCGTCGCCATAGCAACCAAAACACTGGTCGCTCACTCACCCGGGTCGCTGCCCAGCAGCCGGAGCCCGTAGAGGCCTGGCGCGATCTCGCTGACTGGCACGTCGTTGGCGCGACCGGCCGGAGACCGCAGCTCCGCTCTGACGTCGCCGCCGCCCAGGCATCGAGCGTCCAGACGAGCCTCGGTGACGCGGCTGCTGCGCAGGCCGCTCGGCACCTCCAGGCGGACGTCGTGCGGACTGCCGGGGTTGACTTCGACTGGCAGCGGCTCGGCGTCTGCGCCGGAAACGCTGACGGAGTGGCGGCCGGTCCACACGGGGGTGAACTCCACGCGGAGACGGGAGTCGGTCAGCCAGGTGAGGTGCGGCTGCGGCCGGGAGTTGCGCGGACCCTCAACTTCGGCCACGACAGCCGACTTGTCGTCAACTGGACGCGGCAGGTCCAGCAGCAGCCCCACCGGCTGGTTGGGTGTCGGTGGCCCGAACTCTTCGCTGTCCAGACGGAGCCGGGCGCGCTGTGCCTGCGGAGGCGGCGGCGGAGGCGATGTCGGAATGTTCATCGACTGTCCGGCATCGATGACGTCCCCGGACGGTTCCGGACAGGCCCGCTCCAGCCTGGCAACGTAGGCCATCACGCCCAAATAGTCCACATCCTGGTTGGTGAACTCGTCTGGGGTGAGCACGTGCTCAACTCGGAACTCGGAATTCGCCCGCTCGAAGCATCGCTCAACTCGGTGCTTCGGCGTGTCGGCCGACAGCTCCGGCGGGGCGCCCATGGCGCGCAGGAGGCAGCAGAGCGCGTCGCCGTTGACCCAGTCGGTGGTGAAGTTGTCAACAGGCTGGCGGCCAACGGAGGCCAGCATTCGGTTGGCCCAGCGCAGGGTGGCGGCGTGACCCGGGGACTCCTGATTCATGAAATACGACAGGTAGGTCATGGCGCTCAGCTCGTCCACGTGTGCTGAGCTCAGGTCCTCCGGCTGCATGATCTGCGGCACGTTGAACTTGGCCTTGGCCAGCACCATGGCCGAGCGGCAGTTGGCCAGGCTGTGGAGGGGGTTGGTCGGTCACGTGACGTTTCTACTCATTCTTACAGCTGAATTGGAGCTTGAATACTAAAGCGGGGGTTGGCAAATTTTTTCACCTTCTTAAAGGCCAGATAAAGAGTCCAGCTCATGGCTGCGGGCCGGAGGAGAAAAGGAAAGGAGGGGGTGGAGAAGAGAGTGGAGGTAGGAGGAGATGAGAGAGAGGATAGAAGCGGCAAGCGGGAGAGAAAAGAGGGGAGAGAGGTGAGGGGGAGAGATGAGAGGAGGGAAGAGAGCTGAGAAAAGACACAAACCTTGAGCGGGCCGGATTGCTATTGTGAAGTCTCAAATAACCTGAAGGCAGGATAGAGAGGCTTAACTCAGATTAAATAGCATCCAGCTTGAAAAAACTGGGTACCAATCTCGGTCAAGTCCTAGGAAACAAACTTTTAGTAACAAAAAATTGAAAACATTGATATAATCTCGCTGAATGTGAAGAAATAACAGCTATTTTTTTACATTCCTACTTTAAGTAGCAACTAATCAGCGTCTAAATTAAGTAGATTAAACTATTAAAAGAAGAGTAGACATTTGTAAAATGCGAAAATAAAACTCGAAACCAACAGCTGAATGAAATTGCTATTCGACTGGAGAGAGACAGACTGGCACAGGTTAGAGCAGAGCTCAGCCTGAGAGAATGAGAGGGCACTCACCCATTGTCCCTATGCAGCTGTCTCCAGTTCGCCGATGTGCCCGGCTCGCAGTAGTCCAGCAGTGCGCTGGAATGAAGTGAAAATCTGCATTGAGCGAGAGCTGGGGTGTGCAGCGTCATATTATGACCACGAATTGTTTAGGAATGCCTTGCTGCCAGTGGGCTGGGCTTGCAGATAAAAAGTGAATGACAATGGGTTGAGTCTGTTTGCTCACTGTTCGGGCGGCGGTTGGGGAGGGGCAGCTACGGCTGCACAAGGGACCCACCCTGCTGACCCACCCAGCTCTGAGGGTCTGTGGGGGCGTCTCTGCGATTATTCCAGAGCATGAGTCTTCATTTCTAAATTTACATTTCCAGAATTTTTCAAAAGAAAGATAGATAGATAGATAGATAGATAGATAGATAGATAGATAGATAGATAGATAGATAGATAGATAGATAGATAGATAGATAGATAGATAGATAGATAGATAGATAGATAGATAGATAGATAGATAGATAGATAGATAGATAGATAGATAGATAGATAGATAGATAGATGGATAGATAGATAGATAGATAGATAGATAGATAGATAGATAGATAGATAGATAGATAGATAGATAGATAGATAGATAGATAGATAGATAGATAGATAGATAGATAGATAGATAGATAGATAGATAGATAGATAGATAGATAGATAGATAGATAGATAGATAGATAGATAGATAGATAGATAGATAGATAGATAGATAGATAGATAGATAGATAGATAGATAGATAGATAGATAGATAGATAGATAGATAGATAGATAGATAGATAGATAGATAGATAGATAGATAGATAGATAGATAGATAGATAGATAGATTGATTGATAGATTGATAGATAGATAGATTGACTGATTGACTGATTGACGCAGACGGGCGCTCACTGCAGCGCGATCCCGCTATTCCAGTCGGTGGTGAAGTTGGTGATGTTCAGGCTGGGGATGACAGCCTGCACCCAGTACAGCATCAGCTTCTTGGACGGGATCTTGGAGGTCTTGCCGATCTGGTACTTGAGAATCATGTGCCACACCAGCCCGAGAATGAGCTTCACGTTCTCCTTGACGATGTCCTCGGCACCTGGGTAAGGGAAGGCAGATCAGGGTTGATGCTAAGGCCCAGAATCCCCTGCCTCATAGCCAATTCCCGCAATCCGTCATCTTCTCATGTCTCCCCTCTACAGCTGCTGCTTCGGCCTGTCCTCCGTATACATGTAGATCGCGAGTTCTAATTAATAATTAATTTGGGTAGGAGCCTACTTCGGGATAAATAAAACTTTGAAAGGGTAAGTATAAAGAGTAGTCTGAAGTCTGTGGTCTGTTTAAACTGAGCCCTGTACAGTTGACTGCTAACAGCAGTACAGTGCTCACTGCAAACTATATTGCCCAGAAAGTGCAGCAGCGCTTCTAAACCTACTGAGGGCTATTGGGGGGGGGGGGTTTCACGCCTGGGCGCGGCGAGGGGTTGGAGCGCACGAAGAACTGGAGAGATTTCTGCCCACGGCTGATCCCCAAAAAAATGGAAGGCCGAGAGAGTAGCACAGCGTGTGTCTGGTTGCTGCCCCCATGTAGGCGGATCCCCTTTCTGTGTACTCAACCACACTGGGACTTGGGAAACCAACCAACTAAACCAACTAACTCACAATGTGCGCTCTGGATTGGCTCAACAAGAAATAGCACTGATAAAAGGTGACTTTGCTTCAAAATGCCCTTGCAGGAGTTGCGGTGGCGCTAAAATTTTGCTTGCCTTGCTTGCGGGGCTTACAGTCTTGCTTGCGGAGCTTACAGTCTTGCTTGCGGGGCTTACAGTCTTGCTTGCGGAGCCTACAGTCTTGCTTGCGGGGCTTACAGTCTTGCTTGCAGGGCTTACAGTCTTACTTGCGGAGCTTACAGTCTTGCTTGCGGAGCTTACAGTCTTGCTTGCGGGGCTTACAGTCTTGCTTGCGGAGCTTACAGTCTTGCTTGCGGGGCTTACAGTCTTGCTTGCGGAGCTTACAGTCTTGCTTGCGGGGCTTACAGTCTTGCTTGCAGGGCTTACAGTCTTGCTTGCGGAGCTTACAGTCCTGCTTGCAGGGCTTACAGTCTTACTTGCGGAGCTTACAGTCTTGCTTGCGGAGCTTACAGTCTTGCTTGCGGGGCTTACAGTCTTGCTTGCGGAGCCTACAGTCTTGCTTGCGGGGCTTACAGTCTTGCTTGCGGGGCTTACAGTCTTGCTTGCGGGGCTTACAGTCTTGCTTGGGGGCTATAGTGGCGCTACAATCTTACCGATATTCACTAGTCGGACATTGTCCTCAGCCAGAGCCTGCAGGGCCATGTTGATGTTTTCAAGTCGGTGATGCTCTGTCAGAGGCTTGTTTAGTCGGCCGAGTTTTCTGCCCTGCAAGGCTTCAACCAGTGGCACCAGTTTGGTGCCGTCCGCAAACCCGGTGACCAAAGTGTCAATGGGCTCCTTGCCCGCTGTGCTGAGGTTCTGGTTGACCCAGTTCAGAAACGTGTTGGCCTGCATGCCGACCCATTCGCCTTCAAGACTGCCTGACAGGGAGATGGCCGCGTGGCCCTCCGGACTGCGGACGTCCGGGCTGGCTGGCGCGTCAGCCATGAGTCAGCTGTGGGAGAGTCTAACAAGTGATAATTAATAAATTAGTAGAATTATTTAAATTATTGTTAACTAAAAACTTCTGTTCAATAAAAATACAAAGTTCTAATATTACGGACTTCTTTACTGTTTCATCATGCAGCGGGAAAAATTGCTTATTCACTTGCTTAAAAGTACAAAATTACAGAAATATTTTTTAAATAAAATATATGGACGCAAACATATAGCTAACTTACAGAAATTGCTTTAAATTTGATGCTAGAGTTTAATCGCTGACTATCCACGCTCGTTTGTAGCCAAGAAAAGTTTCTAAAGAATGAAACTAAATCGGCGCCAGTTTTTTACTTCGCAAAATTTTTTCTCACATAAACAAAATGTTTTTAATTTACTAAAATAAAAGTACAGTAAAGAACTAAAATCTGAAATACTTTTTTTTGTCAATTTTTTTTTATAAAATGTAAAAACGTTTCAGAAATCGATTTTGTTGTTACTACCAAGCGTCATTTGCAGAATCAATTTCGAATTTGTGAAACAATATTTCAATTTTACTAGCCATAGACATCTATATATCTATCTATCTATTAGCTATGTAAATACCGGTAGAAGAAACGTATATAATTCAGTCTCTGAAAGCTTGTCTAGAATATTGTTAATTTTTCTATGATTCAGCAGGTTGTACTGTTTTTACTTTAAAATGCCGGTTGGTGCCAATAAAAAAGGCAGGGGAAAAGGCGGAAAGGGAGGAAAAAAGAAAGGAGCATCAGATGTAAGTGTTTTGCTTTGAACAGCTTTATGACATATCTTAATATGCAGATTTATAAAGTTAATTACTACAATTTTTGTGTTTTAACGTTTGATTTAAATTCTAGTAAATTTTAATGTTCACAGACAACAATAAATTATTTAAATATTTAGAGCAGAGTAATAAAAAGAAAAAAGAAAATATTTTTTCATCATTTTTTGCTAATATTTTAAAATTCATAATTCATAATCTGAATTTTTATATGCACGCAGTCTAAATCATTTGTTCTTACTGCATTGCGTGTCAATTAATATTTTTTGTACACAATAACAAAACAGATTATGATATTTAATTTACAATTTACATCTGAAATTACTGTAGCAAAATATGTCTGCAAACTAACATATTTGCAGTTATGTTAGCAAACTAATGGAAATGAATGGAAAAGTGGCTATTTTTTCCTTATTATGCTTCTTTCTAACCACCCAGAGCCTGGCAGTGGATCCAGTGAAGCTGATGAAGCAAATCCTCGCTGAGTACGAGTCGAAATGCTCGGAACTGGTGAGCGGAGTCTGCCCCAGTGTCC